>APFE031362603.1:0-11617 GCA_000404065.3 Pinus taeda
AAGACTTCAGATTTCATCTTAAGGAAATATATCCATGTATTCCTTGAGAAGTCATCTATAATGATACATAGTACACAGACTTACCCAGTGATGGAACTTTCACAGGTCCAAACACATCACTGTGCACAAGCTCTAATATTTGTTTCGTCCTCTTACCACCAGAGGGGAAACTCACCCGATTCTGCTTCCCATATACACAATTTTCACAAAAATCAAAATCCAGAGAGCTATTACTCATACCTTCTACCATACCTTACCATGAAGTATTCAAAGGCCCTTCTCTCCAATATGTCCAAGCCTTTGATGCCACAACATGGTTTTCTCTCCAGAGACCACTAGATTTTTTGCTCCACTTTCAGTAACCCCAAAACTGTTGAACCCATCAATAATAGTGTTACCTTGGAGCTTGTACAGAGTTCCAATTCGAACTCTCCACATCAATACCAGTGGTCCCCGAACCATTTTGTAGGTATCCTTCTCGAACACTGCTTTTACACTTGCATCATCGAGCTTGCTTACAGAAATCAGATTTCTAACTAATGCAGGAATATGCAGAACACCCAGAAGTGTTCTAACGCTTCCACTTTGCAAATTCAACTTTACTTTTCCATGACCAATGATTCTAGCCTTCCTATCATCCCCTAAGAAGACATCACCACCATCATATTTCTCATACTCGCAGAACCACTCTCTAAGGGGAGTGAAGTGAAAGGATGCACTTGACTCAATCAACCATGCCTCATGATCTACATGTGTACTTGAAGAAGGCAAGTACACATACCCGCCTTCATCTGAGGTGGTTTTCGCCTCTGCAAAAGGAGCATCATCAAATCCCTTCCCTTTATCAAGATATTTAGATTTACAATCCCTTTTGAAGTGCCCTTCCTTTCTGCATTTCCAGCACACCAACTTTACAGGTTTTCGTGGAGATTTAGATCTCCCTCTAGATTTAGATCTCCCACTCAATGTCTTATTTTTGTTTCTATTCTGGGACCGTCCTCGTACAGACAAGGCATCACCATTATGGCTCTCCATGTTTTTCTGTCTCATATCCTCCGTCCGCAAGGCTGAGACTATTTCATCAAACTACAAGGCAGTTGCATTGCTACCTATTGCAATAACCAAATTATCCCATGAATCTGGTATAGAACACAACAAATTGATGCACTTATCTTCATCCGAAATTTTAATATCAACAGATGATAACTAACTTACCACAGTATTAAATGCGTTCAAATGCTCTGTCACCCAGTGTCCATCTTTTATCCTCAGGTTATACAACTTTTTCCACAAGAACAGTTTATTCACCAGAGACTTAGATTGGTACAAAGTCCCTAACTTGTCCCACAATGCCTTTGTTGTAGCTTCCCTTGATACATTCATCAATACTGAATCTGAGACACATAATCGTATTGTGCTCTTTGCCTTCCGATCCAACTTCTTCCACTCTTCATCAGACACTCCCATTAGTTTAGTACCCAGATCTACTGCGATCCACTGATCTTTATCCACCAACAGATCCTCCATATTGAGTTTCCACAACTCAAAACTCTCACCATTAAATTTCTCGATCTCTATATTTTCACTTCTCGCCATCTTTTTTCACCACCAAAATCAATCTCGCAGATCTCCCACTGAATAGGGTCTACCATAGGCCTGAGCAAAACCCCTCAGCAACAAAGGCATTCGCTTGAAGCCAAAACAACTCTGATACCAAATATAGGTTTTAACCCCGTACAGAAATTACCTGCATATGAATTCTAAAACACAGAAAATAAACAATGCCAGAGGATAACACATAAAACACATATACACATAGATTTTCCCATGGATCCCAAACTGGGACTACCAGCTTGATTTTTCATTATGTTCCATTCAATGTTATAATACATATTTATACATTCCGAAGCATCCAATACCATGGACCGAAAATCATCGCGTCCAAAAGCGGGGTTACGGGTACACCTCAAACCCCCCGTGACCCCCCCTCCCTCGCTACACAATCAGCGCAACGAAGGGGGGCTCTACCCTTCCTCTAACCCCCTGGTTAACTACGTGGGCTAGTCATGGAAAGAATATAACACAACCTAACATATTCTAGAGAGACAATGATAAGATTGTCTATAAATCATTTGTCTCGCTAACATTGAGCTTAGATATTGTGGAGAGATAGTGTTGTTAGTCAAGGCCTTGCTATGTGACAATGCTAGGTTATATGATGATAGACAAATAAGTTACCAATAAAAATTCTACTTACGATAAATTATTCAGATTGAGAATGTCCAAGTACCATTATGAATACCTCCCTAGTTAAGAGGGAGTGTTGAAAAGTGTAAGTAGGTTTGGTCATGGGTTTCATGAGCAAGAGATTTTATTTTCGAGTCAAGACTCCCAATGAGAGTCTTTAGGAAATATTTGTAATCTAATCATAAAATGAGAGAGTCATTTTCATGTAATGAAGTCATATTACACATTGTAAAAGGTCAAACTTGTCAATGTAAAGTATCCTCCAATACCTTCTTACTTATCCTCTTCAAGTCGGCCTAGAATGAGGAAAGAACTTGCTAGAAGATGTTGGCCTTCCTACCTGTGATCATGTTGGCCCAACGAAAATAAGAATATATGTATAAGTAGCCACGCTCGACCTCACTTAAATTAAAGAAACTCGACAAGAAATTTGGTGGAGAGAAGTGAGAAGAAGAGGCCTATAAAGTAGAAGTGTGAAAATTGGATATCAAGATTTCTTATGGTTATAGCGAAGAAAGGATTTTGCTAGGGATAACAAAGGAAGGATTCTTCTCATGTACTTTTTTTTGGTACAGAAGAATAAGGACGGAAGGCATCAATAGAAGCTCGAGGCATCATTGGGTACTAAATCTCATAGAAGGAGGCCGAAGAGAAGAAATATAGGTCTTTCTTAAGGAGATTTTGATCTAGGGTAAACCTAAGACACTGAGATTCTTTGGGTGACCAAGATAGGGATTGAGATCGAGATTCTCTAGAGGATACCAGTGGAAGCATAGAGACCAATATTTTCTATAGGAAGTGAGTGAAAACATAGAGACCAAGATTTATTAAAGGAAGCCGAAAATAAGAAGTGTGAAGGATAAATAACGATTTTCTTTAGAGGAAGCCGAGGAGATTAGTATGAGATCAAGAAGGGAGTTGATACTGGGAAGAGGTAGAACATCAAGGTTCGTTACAAGTTTCTTGAGAGGATACTAGAGTCAAGGGTCTTTTTCATGGTCTTTGTATTCATCAATTGAAGATCTATAAGAATAATTTTGATTAGGTTTTTCTCTCAAGAGGTGAAAGGTTTTGGCCTTGTTTGACAAGCCTAGATACTATGTCTCTTGTCTTTTATTGTGCATACTGGTAATTTTCTTGATGAAAACAATAAGATAATAATATAATGAATAGAAGACTACAAGCTAAGAAGTACAAGTATATCACAAGCAATTATCAATAAGAGAAATATTTTAACTCCTTATGCCCTATATTTCTCAACAATTTTACACATAGAAAAATACAAAATGTGGAAGGGAAACGAGTTTCATTGGGTTTTGTACATGCCCATTTGTACAAGGAGTATTACACTAGTGAACTTCAATTTATTATCCACCATTTCATCCTAGAATGTATATCTATGACAAGATATTTTATGGTACGAAAATTTTGGCAGGGATATGATGGTTGAACTCAATAGTTCAGTTCATTTCTATCAGCCCCCTAGATCAAAACTACCGATATTCATGATTTCAAAACTATCTCTTAGAGGTATGAAAATTTTGTTTCCCAGTAATTTTGCGGAGCTGTCTGCATAGTGTTCTTGATTCTTGAAATGTTACAAAATAATCTCTCCACCCTTGATCAACTCTCTAATGAAATGCTATCTTTTTTTAATATGTTAACCTCTTTTGTGAAAGTAATTTTTTGATAAAGTAATTGTAGAGATGTTGTCACAAATATATCTTTGTTTTTTCTTCTTGTTCATGCCTCAAACCTTTCAACATCCTTCATATCCAAATTTCCTCATAAGCTACAATTGTTGCAACTCCATATTCAACTTCAGTTGTAGAAAGAGAAATAATAAGATATTTCGTATAAGTGCACTAAATGAACCCCAAAACCAAATGAAAAACATAGCTTGATGTGTTATTTATATCATCTATAATTCTTTCGTAGTCATGGTCTATATATATAGCCATCCTAAATTATTTTTGGTGGTATACAAGATGTCATATCCATTAGTTCGATTAAAATGCCTTAGCATTCTTTTAGTTTTTAACGAGTGTGCATGCTTTGGATTCTCCATAAATCTAGAAACTGAAGTTAATACATACATTATGTCATATCTAGTTGGACTTAAATGCATAAAACTTCCAACCAACCTTTTTTATGTCGTTGGATCTACATTTTTGCTAGAATATTTTTTACTTAATGTCAAACCCATGGCTATTTTTGGTGGATAAGGCTTGTTTTTTTTCTTTTGAAACATCCTTAATATGTATGTTTCATACCTTGTTTGATAAATAATAGTGCCATGTTCAATTTTTTTCACCTTTATTTTTAAAAAATACCTGAACCCCAAATCTCTCATTTAAACCCATTTTTCATGAACTCTTTGAAATTAACAATATGAAGATCATCACTCCAACTGAAAAATAGATAATATATGTATAAAAAAAAAAATTAAAATACTATGATCACTTTATTTGATGTAGAGGGTAGGCTCACCATCACTTTTGTTAAAGGAATTTTTCAACAACTATAACTCTATTCTGCCATATGTGGTCATGGCATTTCCTTCAACCTGTAAAGAGATTTCCTTAGTCTATACACGTTCTCTTCTTACCTATTAACCTCATAACTAGGTGGCTTCTCTCCATACACTTCCTCTTTCAATTCTCCATTCAAGAAGGATTATTTCATATCCATTTGATATACCTTCCACTCATGTTGGGAAATTATTGCTAAAATTGTCCTCATGGACTCCATTTCTTGTAGCTAGAGAAAGCATCTCAACATAATCTCCTCTAGGATATTGTTTGTATTCCTTAAAAACATGCCTTGATTTATGTGTTTCCATCATTCCTTCTGCATTTGTTTTGGTCTTATAGATCAAATTTACATCTATGACTTTTTGACCCTGTGGAAGACTCATTGATTCCCATGTATCATTCTTTTCTCTAATATCTATTTCTTAATCCAATGTGCTATCCATTTTTCCTCCTTATCTACATATTCAAAGTTAAGTAGAACACTTACATATGAATATAAAGTACAAAGAGAATTCAGACCTATACTACTTTAACATTAATTTTTCTCATAAAGATATCTTAAACTTTTAATTTTTTTCTTCTCAATCTTTCCAAAGTTGTATTTCATTTGTCACTTGAAATTGAACTTGTAGAATATGGAGTTGTTGTCCCCGTATCAAGAATTATTGTTTTTGATGATACATGTTGATCCCTATACATGCTCATGAGACCTTGGAAAGTGAGACAGATAAGAGTATGCCAACATGAATATTTTAGTTTCATTACTAAGAATATTAGGTGTAGTGTTTTGATTTGATCATAAGGGAATATTATTTGTCACATAGCACATATGATGGGATTTTATGCATTAATTACCACTTCAATTAGGATTAAGTGAAGTAAATCCGCATTTAGAAATTCAGGGGCTTATAAATAGAACTCGACTCCCTCAACATCCTAATGTCACACTAGAAAATGAGGTAAGTAAGAGTAAGATATATCGAGAAAAAATAGAAATATTTGTTGATATTTTAAAACTACTTCAACAACAAGAACAAAAGAAAATGTAGAAAATGTCGAGAATTATTAATAACACTTCCAAAATTTTGTCTGTTTCATATTCAAATTTCTTTGTGATTCATTAAATCACTCATAAAATAATAGGTTATCAAATACAGAGAAAAATAATGATATGGATAATATATATCCACAACATGAAATGGACCAATTTGTAGAGGAGTTATTACCAATTAATTCTTACACTTTCTTGATTTTCTCACTACATAAGTATTCTTAAGGTATCGAAAACTAACTGTAACGTTTTTCAATATTGCCTACTCATATCTGCATCACATTATAACGTATCATGGAAATGACAAATGACTTGATATCTAATGTAAGTCCTTGAATTTATAGATGGGGTTATACATTCGTTAATATAAATTTAAGTGGTACTTGATGCTACCTCCACAATTGTAATGATCTGGGTGAATTAGAACACCATCAATTGGTGTTAAAGGTGTCACAAACACTACCAGAAACGGAATAGAGCTCTATATATGGCACCTAATTTGTCCTCTATAGAGAAGTAGATTTCCCGCTTGAGAGTGATATTGAAAAAATTGATGAAAGAGCGAGAAATAAGAAAATGAAAATAGAGTATGATTGAGATAAAAATAAATTCAAATTAAAGCCTATAT
Source organism: Pinus taeda (assembly GCA_000404065.3). Classification (NCBI taxonomy): domain Eukaryota; kingdom Viridiplantae; phylum Streptophyta; class Pinopsida; order Pinales; family Pinaceae; genus Pinus; species Pinus taeda. Next base: position 6,461 of record APFE031362603.1, read on the forward strand.
TAATTCAATTTAATAGAGTATTTTTTTTACAAAACTAGAGATTACGTCTTTTTTTTTAACAACTTCAAAAATCATTCAATACAACTTTGTTGTGTCACATAATAAATGTTTTACAACTATGTTCACATAGATATTAAGAGTTATGTTCACACACACGAAAAGTATACACCACCTGAGCTATATTTACAGGATCTCAAAAAGATAGTATATACATATCATTTTACACATGGAAAAATAGAAAATATGAAAAGAAAACAAGTTTCATCAAGTTTTGTACAAGCCCATCCATACAAGGATAATTGTTGTAGTGGAATTCAATTTAATATGCATAAACGCATCCTTAAAAGAGATATGTCATAGGATATTTTATGGTACAAAATGTTTGCCAAGGATATGGAGAGTGAATGTTGCACTTGGGATTATTTCCATCACTCCTACTTAATCATAATGACTAATATTTATGATGCCCAAAATGTCTCTTCAATGTATAACAGTTTCATTTGTCAATGATTTGGTCAAGATGTTTGCATATTATTCTTGGAACTTGCAATGTTCTTATATAATATCTCCATCATCGATTAACTCTCTGACTAAATGATACCTTGTGTCAATATTTTTGCTTTTTTTTTTTGTGGAATACTATGCTTTTGGATAAAGAAATTTCAAATTTTTTATCACAATATATATTTATTATTTCTTCTTGTTCATTCCTTAATTCATTCATAATCCTTCTCATCCAACTTTCTTGACAACCTACCTTGTTCCTGCAAAGTATTTACCTTCATGTGTGGGAGAAGCAATTGGTTCTTTCTCAAAATCCCATGAAGTGACTCTTGGAAACAAATGAGAAACATAGTGTACTATGATATTTATATCATATTCCTTTCCATTCATTTCCTATATATACAACACTCCTAAATTCATTTATTGTGGTATACAAAATTCCATATCTCTTGGTTCTGTTAACATACCATATAATTATTTTAGTTTCTAACCAATGTTTCTCTTTTGGAGTCTCCATGAATCTAGAGACCAAAATCAATGCATACATTAGAAAACTTGTAATTGTCGTTAAATTCATTAAAATTCCAACCATGTTTTATTTACTGTTGGATCTACATTATTGCTACATTATTCCTTACTTAATAGAAAATCAATTGTTGTTTGCGTTGGAGAAGGCTTGTTGTTTATTGTTTTAAACCTCTTCAAGGTGTCTATTGCATACATTTTTTGAGAAATAAAAATTCTATATTCCATTTGATTCACTTATATGAGTAGAGAATATGATAACAACCCCAAATATTGTCCAAACTTGTAACTAGGTTTGATCTTCATAATTGTCATTGTACTTGTGTAATTAAATTTTTATGTAAAAGTAAAAAGTAATAAAAATAATTTATTTTTTCAAGAATGGGTTTCATGCTCAAGTAAATTTTTCTTGGTGCTTCTACTGTTTATTGAGTCAAAATAATATTTTTCTTGAGTCAAAATAATATTCTCCTAGAGTCATAATATTGTACTAGAGTCAAGTCTCATTTTGACTTTGAACAAAAAGTGAACAAATAATTTTTATTTGTTTCAATATGTAAATTATGTTGCCACAAGAGGAAGATGGCCCTACATGGACAAGTCTACCCTAAAAATGACCCATTCAACCTCTTGGATGTGTAAGTAGAAGACATTTCAACCTCATTTGGAGGATATATCAAGCAAGTTAAATTTTTTTGCATAGAAGAGAGAAATACAAACAAAGAAACCTGGAAAGAAGAGTGAAGATCTAAGGAAGAAAAGAGAGAGTGTGTGTGTGGGTCTAAAGTTTATTTTTCTACTGTATTTATCTCGCACGTTGATACAAGCAAAGAAACCCGGAAAGAAGAGTGAAGATTTAAGGAAGAAAAGGGAGAGAGTGTGTGTGAGTCTAAAGTTTACTTTTCTACCATATTTATCTCACACTTGGGATTTTTTAGAGTTAGTGTTGGGGTAAATAAATCCTGAAGTTATTGTAGGTTTGAAGTTCTATTGTTGGGGAACCAAAATATAAGATTTGACCTAATTTAGAGAGTTTGGAATATTACTCATACAAATTGACTTTAACTTATTGCAAGATATTTAAAGGAGGTTTGGCTTAGATCTTGTCGAAATTATTGGTGTTGATAGTTGGTTCTTGGAATTCTCTCTATGATCTAATTCCATAAGATGAGAATATTTTTTGGGTTATCCCCTTAAAGGGGATTTTGCTTAGATTGCAATATATCTCTTATATTCATTATTTATGGTTTTGCTAATTTTTTATTGTTATACCATAATAAAAATAATAATGAAGAAACACATAATCATAAGAAAACATTAAGTCAAAGTGAAATGATTAAGGTTGATTTCTAAACATGATATAAGAGGTAATGGAAGGAGAAGGTAGATTGAATATCACTCTTGTTGGCATAAGTGGAATACATCCATCAGAATTACTTTGGAAGAAATCATTTGCGGAAAGTACACAAGGAAGGATATAAGAAATGTCACAATGAAGAAGATTCAAGTATCCCCATTCATCTTGAAGGCTACTACAGACTTTACTCCTTTCTTCGGTTGCCCTTCAACATAAGCACTCAACTTCAAACTACACGACTTTCACTTTTTAATTTGTAACTCCACAGGTCTTTCGACCTTTAACCTCGGATCCGGCCTTTTTCCACTTGGGTGCCCGGCCGACGCCACGACCACTAGCCAACTGTCTGACAGTGCTCTAGACACAACATCGCCCTTTCACATCAGCTCTACGAGGGCTTTACCCAAATTTTACTTCACACAGTGGCTGGCTATTTAACCCACACCACTCTGGATATACACCCTGCCACGCAGCGACTACTCCACACATCTTCACACAACGCAAACTCACGTTCATTCAAAAGATTTAAGTATAGTTCACAAAGCAATGGTGAGAAGCACAAAACAAAATATTTTTCTTCAAGTTGACTTATTAACAAAGCACCAGTCCACCCGGTGAGTTCTCATAGATGACAGCACTTCCTCAAACGCAGGCAGGTCCCTAAGCAGGTTTGAAACGACTGAACCGAAGGTAAACCGGTCACCCACTACGCAGCGACAAGCCACACCAATCTTCTGCTAGGAAAACTCAACGCTGCTCAACAATTTCACACAGTCACGACTAGACCAGGCCTTCACGTCTCACAACACTCCATTGTAACTGCTACACTCACAGGGGATGCAACATATCGGTGCCTTCATCCACAAGCTTCAGCTCAGTGGGCACTCAGTCAAACGCGGCCCAACACAAGGCTCACTACGCCTCTAATAAAAGCCATAAACTAGACCTCATTCAGTTGTAGAATGCACCCACAGCTTCACATTCCAACAACACTGCGCCTCCTCCACATGTGTGGCTCAATATCAACGCTCTTAACGCTCCTAGTAATAGATCACAAGTCTCGTAAATGTTCTTCGAATTATCACTCTTTCACGCAGACTCCGACTCTTGACACCACTGAGCCCGCACAACCCAGGCTTATACAAATTGCTCGGCTTCACACGATTTGCACAAGCACGGGACCTTGCCACTACCACTCACGTCCTCGGCCTCCTCCAAGCAGCTCACTTGAGCTCCTATACGATGACAGAAAAACGAAAACTCTTCACAAGAGCTTATTATTTCACTACTAAATATCATTATTTACAGATACATACAGGAGAATCAATAATGATCTCCGCCTACTTGAACGTGTCTTGCCAACTCCTGCAGACTCACATAAAACCTGTCGACTCACATTAAACTTGATGACATGGGAACAGTGTGCGGCGCCGTTTGCCGCATTCATGATTAATGTTATAACAAACCGGGATCTATGCCAGTTTCATTTTTGGTCCCCGATGAGGCCACTGTGAAATAATTCATTGCGAAGGTGAACAAATTGCTGGCTTTCTCAGAGCAAGTACCTAGCGGGGGATTTTTTTAGTTTGGCAAATCTACAACAAATCTATAGCTGGTTGAAATGTAGTGATGAACTAATTTCCGTCGCGTTGGCAGAACGTTCCCATGGATAAGGTTTTGGAATGGTGTGTATTACACAGTTTTTAGGTATTTCAACCAACTAAGCACAATATAGTACAACACGTTGTAAATTATATATGTTGAATTATTTTAAAATTCATTTAAGGATTACTATGATGGAGAAATTCTATAAAAAAAATTGACTTTCCATTTGTCAACAGTAAAGAATTTAATCTCTTGCCAACAGTTGGCAGTGGCGGTGGCGTTAGAAGTGTTTACATATGATAATATTGAGAGCAAGAAACCTTTTTATATGAATTGAAGAGCAAGAAACCTTTTTATATGAATTGGAGTGTATATAAATATGTGTAGGCTGATAGATATATGGGCACAAATCAAGTGAGAGCATCCTTTTACTGAAAGGATTTGAACTACAATTATGTGTTGGGGATTTTTCTGGTAAAATCCCAAAAACAACAATAAAAATTCACACACAGAGACAATGCTCTGTTTTCCTTTTTCTTTCAGGATCTTAGCACATGGAAGCATTTTAAAAAATTGCTCAGAACAGAGTATTAAACACACATAGAAGGATTTGTATTCATCAAAAGTAAACTGATAAAAAATTCATCCTCTTTTTACTCAGAGGGATTCACCAAAACAAAGATTTGACTGCTGCAAAAAAAAATTAGATATGAGTTTTTGCCACGCTGCTGCCTGCCTTCATTTGCATGTTCAGAACATTACATGCCCACTGGTGTGCTTTACTCTACTTTAAAAAAGAAAAACAAAAATTACACATATATATGACAACCAAGAACTTACATTCATTTTTCACTCGCCATACTGCCGTAAGAAAAAACAGTAAGAATTAAATGATTTTACTGACATTTATCCATGCCCATACTCCCGCTAAGGAAAAATTAAAAACTTCATCAAAAACTTACCAACCCACAGTAAATTGCATTTACTGTTTTACTGGGATAAATGGCGGTAAGGAGACTTTTACTTCACGTCAAATTTTTTTTCCAGCCCTTTACTTCAACCATTATAGAATATCGTTTTGAAAATCCATCGGGTCCGAGCTTCATCGCATGGCACACATATGTGCACCCATGGTTTCCCCGATTGCGAAATCCCGATCACAATAT
>APFE031362604.1:0-11987 GCA_000404065.3 Pinus taeda
CTTTTTCTAAGTCATATGGGAGGTAACACAGTTTATATTATTTTGGTTATTGGATTTGGGTGTTTAAATTTTTTTAGTATAGAGTTTTCTTCCAAAAATAACATGCACACTTTACTTTGTATGATTTTATGTTTAGAGATAATTTTGATTGTTTTTTGCTTCTTTTTTTGCCTTTCTCTTCTTCATGGATGTTTCTCTTGGCTATAATTAGATTCAAATAAATATTAGAAGATAAATATAAATGGATTCAATTTGTCCTTAGGGTACATTCATGTATCGGAATTTGTCCTAGGGTCTTAAAATCATTAGAGCAAGCTTCCAGTGGGCCATGGGTTATGATCTTCATTACATCACATGAATTGCAGAGAAATATATGGGTGAGCTCCCCTCTCACTCTCACATACACAATAACAATCCAAAGAATCTATGATCCATCCTTATGCGTTGTTTCTACAAATATTCATTTGAATCCAAAAATGCATAATTTTCCTTCTTTCCAGGTGATTGGAAGGATTCATTATGTCAAATTACACAACCATGATCCTTAATGTCACCAACTAAAACACGCTAGTGAATCTTGTAGTAATTCTCAAAAAAAAAATTCATACATTTTCAAAAACACTTTGCATGAAAACGTTTCCTCAAACACTTTTTATTCAAAGAAGAGAACATTGATGGTAGATACATTTACTCAAACATTTGCATGGTTCCAAATATGAAACCCTTATTAAAAGTATGAACAAAGATAGCTTAGCCAAGTTCTTTATTAATTTGGAGAGTAAAAATACATGGAAATCACTCCATTTGAAAATTATGAGTAAATAAGAAAGTTGGCATGTTTTCGCTATAACAAACTAAACTTCTATATATATAAATTCACGTCTTTTAATGAGATTTTCCCCTCCATAAATAAAAGTTATTGTTTCAAAAAAATAAAAATACCTAGAATATTAAATCTGATATTAAAATAGTTTTGTGTTGCTTGATAAATTTAGGGTTAAAAATAAAATTTAATTCATACTACATAAATTTAATATTTTAAAATTATATTTTTTAGTTTATAATTAAATTTTAAATAAGATAAGGTTAAAAATTACCTAAATATAATCAGTAAAATAAAAATACTTTTTGAAATATTAAAAAAAAAATATTATTCAATTGAGAAGTAAATGCCACTCTAGATGGAGTGTATGATAAATTATCAGATTATAGAGGAATACTACCCAAAATGAATAAGGTATAAATAAAATACCAATTTGTTTGGAGAGTATAATCACTTATTCGATCGACATGTAATCTGAATAAGTACTATCATGGACATCTAAATGACATGATTATAAATGTCTTGGAAAACTATGGGAGGACACTATTTTCCCAAAGAATGGACAAAGACATGGAATATGACAAAATTTTTAATGGTAAATGTTGTAATATGTTAATATATTATATGTATGATCCCATATCACTACATGGATGATGTGAACTGGATCATTTTCATGAGTTATTTATAGAAACAAGAAGTGTTGCCATAAGTTAAGAACTAGCATTCTTTTTTATTTTTAAATTTTTAACTGAAACGGTTATTTTTATTCATAGTAAGATCGGGCATTGCCTAAACGGCCATTACAATTCCATTGCTGATTACAACACTCTTTCACTTAGGGAATTTATGCCTTAGTTGGGCTTCCTGCATTAATGCTGATCATTCATTCCTGAAGAGTGCATCCTATATTTGCCAACCTATCTGCATCCTTGTTTAGTCCTCTAAGAATATGGTATATTTGAACCGAGCAGAGATCTTTCAATATTTTGTTCACTCTTGATAGTTGCTTGTTTAGAGTCAGATCCTTGAGCTTTTCCTTTTTTTCCAATGTTTTTATCAGCAGTTCTGAATCTCCTATTATTAAGATTTCCTTTGGATTTTCTTTGCTTGCAATTTGGCAAGCTTTCCAGAGGCTAAGTATTTCTGCTTGGTTGTTTGTTTTCACTCCCAGGCCCCAGCTAAATTCTTCTTTTTTCCCATTCCGGTAGTAAATCAGTCCACTTGCTCTAGCTCTCCCTCGATTTCCTTTTGAGGCTCCGTCAAAGAGAATGGTGCATATTTCCTGGGATTTCATCCATTTCTAAAAATTATCTTCGGTTTCTCGAATCTGCCACCTTTCTTTGTGGATTGGTCGCGGTGGTGCTTGCTGTCTGCCTTTTCCTGTGTAGTCTTCCAACCACACGCTTTCTTCTTTTCTTAGCGAGTTATCTTCCTTTGTTGTATGATGATTTAGAGTTTCTAGGAGGAGCTTCTTTGCCTGTTTCGCCACTTTCATTGCTGGTTGCTCAGTGTTATTGAAGATTGCCTCATTCCGGGCTAACCAGATTTTCCAACAAACATATTTAGGCACAGTTGTCCATACCTTGTTCCAAATTGATTTGTTGGCAATTTGATGAGGGTAGTTTTCTTTCCAAGATGTGAACATGGAGGTTATTGTGCTTTGGAGAGGGGCACTCATGTTTAGTCCGGACAAGAAAGTAGACCATACCTCCTTCGCAAACTCACAAGTTATAAACAGATGACTTGCTGTTTCTAGCTCTTTTTTACATAAAATGCATCTGTGTGGTCCTGCTATACCCCTTTTGCTCAAGTTTTCACCTGTGAGAATTTTGTTATGGAATAAGGTCCAAAAGAAAAAGTTGAATTTTGGGATGTCCCAAATCTGCTTCCAGACTGATCCCTCATGTGGTGTGTCTTGCTGGCTTTGTAGTTGATAGTATCCCTGCTTTGCTGTATATATTCCTTTCTTAGCCTATCCCCAGGTATCCTCCTCATCAATATGAATTGGTGTAAAATCTACAATTTCATCATTGAGTACAACAAACTGGTTTTTTAGTTGTTCTGGAATTCTGGGCCATTTCCATTGCAGCCAGTTGCCTTTGTTGTCCCATTCGGTTATATCCTCTATTTTTTTAATTCCTCTCGCTCGAAGCCAAGCTCTGATCTCGACGATCTCTGCTTTTTGTTTTAGTGGCTGATGTCCCATTACGCGATCTTTCCATAGGTTCGTATTCTTCTCGTTGCCTGGAATTCTGTATAATTCGCTTCTGAAGAATTCGATGCCTTTTACACACAACTTCCAGGCCTGCGTGCCTTTGGGGTGCTTTTCCGTTTTGCAGCTCATTATGGATCGGTTTTTTAAATACTTCTCTTTAAGGATCTTGCTTACCAGGTGGTTGGGCCCCTCACAAAATTGCCACAGCAGTTTGCATCCCAAGGCCACGTTTGCTAGCCCAGGATCACCCACCTGAAGGCCTCCTTCCACCATCGGCCTTTTAACTATTTCCCATCTGATTAAATGAAACCTATTGTTGTTCCCTCACCCCTCGTTCCACAAAAAGTTGTGAATATATTTAGAAATTTCGTCTGAGATGTGTTTGGGCACCATCATCAGGGCCACTTAGAATGTTTCCAACGTTGAGAGAACGGATTTGATCAATATAAGTTTGCCTCCTGTAGATAACCAGAAGACTCCCCACGCTTTTATCCTTTTCTTGCATTTAACTATTACTTCGTCCCACAGGTGGCTCATGTTTGAGCCCAAAGTTATGGGTAGTCCCAGATATTTAATTCTTTCCCATTCTGCATACCAGATGTATCCCAGATCTTCTACTATTTTCCTTATTGTTTGTTGCTCTGTGTTCCAGCCATACATTGCACTCTTCTTTTCACTTACTAGAGCGCCAGTTATGTTGCAAAATTTCTGAAGGATGGATTTGAAAGCTGATGCTATTCTTGGAGACGCCCCCCTATCTCAGGCCCCTTGTGGCTAGAAAAAAGTTTGCAAGTCTTCCGTTTATCATTGGCGCTATCCATATATTTTCCAAGCAAGCTTTAATTATATCAATAAAATTCTGGTTGAAGCCAAAAGCTGATAGAACCCTATATAAAAAAATCTATTTACCCTGTCAAAAGCATTGCACATATCCAGTTTGATTAACATACCTTGTTCTCTGCATAGTTTACTTGAATGCAGTACTTCCTGCACTTGAATGACGTTGTCCAGGATATTTCGACCTTTCACAAAGCCTCCTTGAGCTGGGGTAATTAATTTTTGAAGAAGTGGCTTGATTCTATTTTCCATCAACTTGGCCAAGATCTTATATGATGAATTGCATAATGATATAGGTCTATATCTGTCAAAGGTGCCTGGATTATTCTCCTTTGGGATTAAAGCGAGAAAAGTTGAGTTTATGCCGCCTCCGACTATTGCCTTCCTCATGAAGCCCTGGACCATTCTCATCAGATCAGTTTTGATTATCTCCCAGAATATTCTAGAAAAGTGAATTGAGAATCCGTCGGGGCCAGGGGATTTATCTGGCTCCATGGACCAGGCTATGTTTATTATTTCTTCTTCTGAAGCTGGCCTTATTAGAGATTCCTTGATTCTAAGCTTACTAGCTGGGGTATATTGATAAGGAATTCTTCCATGTCCTCCTCGTTTCCATCTTTTTCGGCGCTGAGAAGATTCTGAAAATGGTTTACTGCTGCCTCCTTTATCTGTTCGAAGCCTCTACATGCCTGACAATTGGTGGTAGTAATTTCTGCGATGTGATTTCTCGATATCCTCGGCCTGTACTGTCTATGGAAATATGGTGTATTCCTGTCTCCTGATTTGAGCCACAGGCTATGAGATTTTAATCGCCAAAATTCCTCCTCATTTCTAAAGGAACCGTATGGTTTCCTCTGGTTGGTGGGGGTGTTGACTTCTTTCTTTATCCATTCTTTGAGTGACTTTTTGGTATTCTTAATTTTTTTCTTCGATACATAGATTGGGGAGCCTGAGATTTCTATTTCCCAAGTTGTTTGTACCGTATCAAGAAACCCCTCTCTTTTGGCCCAGAGAGGGCTGAATCTAAAGGAGAGGGGGCTGAGGTCTTCTTCCTCCTTTATGTGCAGAAGAATTGGTTTGTGGTCCGATGTTAATTTTGGCAGGATCATGGAGAGGACCATTCTATTATCCATCATAATAGCACTGCTAGCGAGGAATCTATCTAACCTTGCTGAAATGTGTTATTCCCCTGTTCTGTTGTCTGTCCAAGTATATGTTCCTTTCACCAGTTTGAAGTCTACCAAATCCCAGGATTGGATTAGATTTTCCACAGTGAGGAGGAAGGGATCTCTTGTGTAGGACCCTCCTCGCTTTTCTTTTGGGTCTAAGATTATATTCAGATCTCCTCCTATGATTATATTTGTGGGACTGCATTGCTCTATGTATTCTATTAGAGTTTTCCAGCATTCATTTTTCTCCCCATAATGCACCGGGACATACATGTTGAACAAATCTAATTTGACTTTGCCTGCTGTATGCCAAAGTTCTGTATATATCCAGTGTTGAGTCTCATGTGTTTTGCCAAGGGTGAATAGGTTCTTTGACCAGAATGTACCTATCCCTCATGCTGATCCTCTTGCACTGATTACCTTCCCTGAGTCAAATTTCCATTTAAAGGTGCTAGAATTTAGAAGGGTCTCCCCTTCTATTTTGGTCTCTTGGAGCATGAGTACGTCTATGGGTTCCATTTTCATCAGATCCTTGATGGCCTTTGCCTTGTTGGGATTACCCAGACCCCTGCAGTTCCAAGATACCAAGTTCAGGTTCATCATTTACAACTTGTTGGTGTGGGGCCTCCTCCCTTGGATGCCCTTGGCCTGATGTTTCTCCGAGAGTCATTTCTAAGGTAGCTTAACTTCCTAGGGTTTTTTGCTTTTCTGATTCTTCTTCCCTTACCTCTTTGTTTGATCTCCTTCCCGCTCGCTTGGATGGTCTTTCTTCATCATCCGATGAGCCGGCGTATTCTGTCTTTTTCTTTTTCTTCTTGATTATGTCTGCATATGAAGGGTAGGTGCTATTGCTTGGATTCGGGTTAGATGTGTTACCTGGATCTTGCATTTCACTGTCTTTGTGCTGAGATGGATCTTCATGCTCCTTCTCCATGGTTTCTGTGCGTGGTGTGAGAGATTCGAATGGGTTCTTGTCCTCCACTGCGCTGGTGCCTTCCTTGCTCCCAACGTTTTGTTGGCTTTCCGTTTCTTGTCCTGTTTTCCTCCCTATCTCCTTTCCTTTGTTTTTGTTGCTCCGCATATTGTTTGCTACTTTTTTAACTTGTTTCCATTGCTCTCCTTTTTCTTTCTCAGTAGATTCCTCGTTTTTCTTCTTACATTATCTTGCGAAGTGTCCGTATTCGTGGCAATATCGACATTTGAATGGAAGTTGCTCGTAATCTAGTTCTTGAATGTGCGTCCATTCTGCCACCGATAGCTTGACGGCTTCGGGAAGCCTGATTTATAGATCAACCTCCACGCAGATTCTCGCACAAGAGTATTGATCCTTCTTTGGGGCCTGATCTATGTATTTTCCAAGAGCATTTCCTATGGATTGCAGCGATTTCTGGCTCCAACAACGAAGAGGAAGATGTGATAGGTGCACCCAGACTAGCACCGCCTTAGGTACATCTTGGGATGGGTCGAAGTAGGGAGACCATTTATTCAGGTACAACCCTTCAGGGCCCATGAAATATGGCCCGTTTCTGAAGATCAGGCTCCTATCCTCTGCATTTTCGAACACGAACGCGAAAAAACCCTTTCCCACGAAGTGACTTTTTATTCCTTCTTCTACCAGGGGAATCCAGTTGCGCTTTACCCATTCTTCTACTCCTTTCGAGGAGGGCCATAGCCCTGTGAACTATCCGATTAGCCCTCTTTCGGCAAGGTTCAGAGCTGATATGCATGTGTCCTCCACCGGCAAGGACACCGTTGGAATGTTTTCCAGCTTTTTGACAAACTTAAGCTGTGGTCCAGAAGGTTGGCGTTTTCCTGTGGCCGCCACCAAGGCGCTGAATGCCTGCAGTTCTGATGGGGTTCGGCACCATCTCCTCGTTCCATAACTGAGTTCCTTGAGGGAGAAACCGACCCTTGTTAGATCAGGGACAGGGCCCCCATACGAGAGCGGTTCCAACTTCAACCGATCCGCGAATCACTGTCGACTCGGCAGCTCTGGATCGATCTCTGTTGCGCACCTGAGTTGCAGAGCTCCCGTTCCACTTGCAAGTAAGAACTAGGATCTTAACATTAGAAGAAAATACTAAAATTATAACTTTATTAAAAATTATATTGTTATTATTTATAAAGAAACAGAATGGCATGCATATTTCAACAACGACAAGAAATCTTAGTGGAAAATTTCAGGGTGAAATATGTCAATATTACTATGAATGTTCCAACATATTCCATCAGGTTTAAATATATGCCATCAACTAAATAATTAAATTATAACTATGGAAGATCTATTTTTCCAATTAGCATAATTATAAGCATATCTATTTTCGAATTTATTTTCAATTTAAGGTAAAAGAAAATATTAACATTAAATTAACAAACTAGGGAAGCCATATAAATTAAGAAGACATAGAAGTTAACTAAACTATAACTTTATTACACTTTATATTGTGATTATCTATAGTATTTTTTTTTGCATGTATACCTCAACCAAAAGTAATCTTAGTGGAAAATTTTAGCGTGAAATTTAACCCTTGGAAAAAATTTAAGGGTTTCAAATTTTGAATGGAAATGTTTTTCGGATCATAGTTCATTATTAGTAGTAGCCCCAAAATTATTTTATAAGAAAAATTGGCATAGAGGTTAGCATAGCCTTATTTCAAGGGAGATCTAAAAAAATTAGAAGATACTAATTTTCCTTTATCCCAATTTTCAAGGAAAATGATTTATGGTAGCCATTTCTCCCTTCTAATTTGGTTTAAAATGAGATCTTTATTTCACCGTCCCTTATATCATGGTATTGAGATTAATTTGCAAAGAACAACCCACATTTAAGTATTCAATTGTCTCCTTTCCCTTTTCTACGTTTTCATATGATTAATGATTGTCATATGTGATAAAAGAGGCTTGTGTATTTTCTTTACATTCCAATACCTCCAGCATGTTCTCCTTACCCTCCTGAATTTTTTTGTTTAATTTTTGGGAACTGTAATATTTTTTTTTTTTGAAAATACTGAAAATTTGGTCTTATGAATTAAAAATTACAATTGTGTTATTACAATTTTTGTATCTAATGATTGGAGAAAAATACACTTTAATTAAAAATATAGTTTAATTTTTAATTTGTGACAACTGTGTTGGTCAGGTTGTCTTTAAGTTCATTGAATAACCCAACAATTTATTTATATTTTTCTTGAAGTCTAAACTTTTCTACAACACCTTTCTCTTGTAAATTACTCTTTGGAAAACATTTATAGCATTCATTAATGCATATATAATGACAAAATGCTCAATTAAACTTTATTTTTAGAGTTTGTAATTTTGTAAGTGAATTTCCTTAATTTATCAAAAAAAAGTTGTTATTTAAATTGATTTCCTTGGAGATCATAAAACTAGGTTTTATGGCAATGGTTTCTCACATGTGTTTTGATCATGGAACTATTTTTCAATCTCCCATACAATTTGAATTTCTCCAATGTATTTCCTTCTTATTTTGTAGAAAAAATTCACCCACAACATCCTCCATAGGAATTAATGATTTTAAGGTTATTTATGTACAAAAAGTAACTTCAATAAAATTTATAAATATACCTTTTTCATTAATTACATCATTTCTAAAGTATTATACCATTGATGAATCAATTTTCATTCTCCTGCACCCAATTGAAGAGGAGAAGAAGAGTAGATTTTGTTCTTTTATATATATATAATCATGGTCTACAACTAGAAAACTATGTTTTTCATATCAAAAATTTATTTGTTTATGAAAAAATATATTTTTTATTATTATTTTATGTTTATAAAGAAATATTTCAATTGAATTGTCAGACACTTGTATTCCCATAAATTGTTTTTCAACTATTACATAAATAGTAAACTAAGATAGTGGTAATTTTTAATTTCTTTTTGATTTTTTTTGTTATTGTTTTTCATTGAGACTGTTTTTTGATATACAGATTTACCTGGACGCTGCAAAATTGAAAGCGTCCAGGTAAGTACACATGCACACGCAACTGAGCAAATCTTCGTTTATTTGAGTGCCACACCGCAGCCGTCGATGACAAAATTTTGCAGGCAATCTGGGCTCAACTATTGAGTGGAATTGGCAGGAACCCTAACTTGTGCTCAACGAAAAAATATATGAACAGTTAACCTTGAATGCTTAAACTATATTTCAGAAATAAGCCATTTGCTTCTGTAAACAGTAGTATCAATATCTTAACCTAATGTTGATTTCCAGGTCTGCGCCGATAAATACGACTAAATCGAGATCTCAATTTCCTCAAGCTAATCGACATCTCAGTTTCCTCAACCGCTCAACTTCCGTCGTTGATAAAAACACGGAAGGAGGTACTGTCACGCAATTAACAGTGAGGTTTGGGAATGTCGGCATCACAGCGTGTATGAATTGGAAGATGGAGATTGTACTGCAAGTACCTATCAGCTTTTCCCAAACAATGAAAGGCTGTGACGTGAAAGGCAGACAAAGAGATGATAGGTAGAAGAGGAAGTGTGCTAATTTTGGAAGTGTTTTTTCGGGTATTTTAGAAGAGCAAATACAGATGATAGATAGAAGAGAACTTTCGACTATAGAAGAGAACATCATCTATTTCAAACCCGCGTAAAGATTCCAGACCATTCCTAATATCTGAAAAAGGCAATGTAGATGAATAAAAGCTGTGATCCGTTAACGAAAAAGCATGACATGCTTTTCTTGAAATTTTCATATAAAAAGTTGGGTTCTCTTTTTCAACAAATGATTTTCAAGAAATTATTTATGCAACCACGTCATCTATGCGCGTGCGTTCAAATTTGGAATGTTGAAACTTCAATTTCAATTTTGGGTTTTCTTTTCATTAAATGATTATCTACGCAACCACGTCATCTATCCGAGTGCGTTCAAATTTGGAATGTTCAGACTTCAATTTGAATTTTCGGTATATAGTATTTTATGTAATCTTGGCACACGGTTTTTGTCGTACACTGCTTTTGGCGGTCAGCAATTCAATTAATATTATAAGCAGTAATCTTAGAGAGACAGCTCGTTATATGTTTGTATTTTCCTATTAATCCATTCAATATAATTGATAGGTTTTTGGTGGTCAACAATTTAATTCATATAATCGATCATCTTTTCTCATCAGCAATTCAATTAATATTATAGGGTTAATTGGAGAAGCAATGGTGGTAGAGAAACAAAGCTCATAATATGTTTTTATTTTTTTCTTAATTCATTTTTTATTTTTCATGTAGTTTCAATATCCATATAATTGAATTACTCTTTTTAGTTTTTTTTTTAATTGGAAATGTTAAATTTTAATTATTGAGAGTTATATTTTAGTCAACAAATACTTTATGTAATTTAGACTAATGTAAGCTTTTTATGGTTTTGTGCTTCCTATTATCAACTATTAATATTTCTTTAAAGTTATTATAAGTGATGAAAGAGAGCTACTTCTTCAAGGTTTTTAATTTGGAAATTACAAGTTTTTAATATCAAATTATATGTTTACTATTTCAAATGTGATTGGTAACTCAAAGTTAAGATGAAGTCAAAATTAATTATATCAATAAACATGTTTATTTTAAAATAGAATAAAGATTCCAAAACTTTCATTTAATTATTAATCATTATTAGATTTCTGTTAGGACCATTAAATTTTTCATGGTTGTTGATGCAGGAGCATCCAGCTCTGAGGAGACTTAAAGGCTGACAGTCTCATGAAGAACTCAGAACAAATTGTCGTTTATTTTAACTGGACAAGTGTTAGGCTTGTCGGTAATGTGACTTTACTTTTACTTAGTTTATTTTATTTATCTGTCTATAGGTTGAGAGAACTTAGGAGTTGTAGGGGAACACTGTTGCAGTTATTTAGGAAACTGATAACAGGACAAAATAATTAATTAGTTCTTTACAAGTTACAGTAGTTAGAATTAGTTTCAGAACTGACAAAAACAGTTGCTTTCTGTTAAGACAGTTTTCTTCAAGAACAGTTAAGCACATTAGATTAAAAGCAGGAAGGACATCATTGTACGGGTTCTTCCCCCCGAAAAGAGAAAAAGAGAAAATACAGCATTTCGAGTTTGCATTTCTTTAACCAGAAATAAATTTCAAGTTACTTCTTTTCATCACTGTAAAGACAAATCTGAAATTATTATTTTTCTATCACTGTAATATCGAATGCCAAGTTAATTATTAGTACTGTAAAGTTGCCATGTCATATGAGATGTTCTAACAGAAACGAACAGCGTGGAAGTAAACGGAGAGAAGGCTAGCAGAGTACAGACAAACGATACAAGTATCGATTCAAGTCACGGACCAGAGACGAGAAAGCAGTGAAGGTCGAAAGAGTCTGCAAACAAGTGGAGAGCACAGGGAAGGGTCCCACGAGCAAACACACAGGCAAGTGAATAGACTCGACATCCAAATATATACAGGTATTTCATAAATTGATAAACCCTCATAACCCATTTCATGATTGAACAAATACCGAAACGAAATGAACATGTACTATAGATCATTCATGTATCTATGATTATCTAACGTGCAAAAACAAAAGATACGCATTCCCTGTTAAGAAAGAATCTTCCAAATATTGACAAGAACAGAGCACAGTCCAGTACAGGCAGAGTTTCACTGCTGAAATGTAATCATGTATTAACATATAAATTCCGAGTCATAGCATTAAGAACAGACAGTTACAAGCGGCCGAGGGTTTGTAGCGCTTGAGCACAAATCGATAACAGGAGGGTTCGATTTGTCAAGCGACCCTTTCGCAAATACAAACAGAACATATAGCACCATATGCCACCTCATTTAATTGACAACCGAGCAACAGAACTACCAGAATAGACAACAGTCGAGAAGACTAATACCCGACCAGGGGTTTCCTATCAACAGACCACCATAGTACTAATAGAACGAAACAAGAACAGAGAGGAACTTAAC
>APFE031362606.1:30490-44950 GCA_000404065.3 Pinus taeda
CCATCTTAGATTCTGTTCCTTTTTGTGCAAGTGACACTTGTTGCATTTGGTCTCGTAATTTTGATATATCATGTTGCATTTCTTCCTCTTCTTCATGAGTCATGCTAGAGCTTTCAGGTCGCCTACTAAGTGTTTCCATTTTCTTTCTTCGGGGCATCAATTACTGATAATAATGCTTCACTATGCCCTTTGAATTCCTTCAAAATAAATTTTCAAACCAAGCTTAAGCAAACATTTAAAAAATATACACACCTTTTTTCACTTTGTAGGAGCTCGATATTGCCTCTGATGTATCTCTGTAATTTTGAATAATCAAGTTCTGAAATTACGACCTACAGTAGCCCTCTATGTCCTCTTTCCAATGCCACTAGTCTGACCCAAATTGGATTCTCCAAGAAATAGTTATGCACAATCTCCCAAGATGACTTGATTATAGACCTTTCCAGAAGAGCGAACTTGTATGAAGTACCACGTGTCCTTGTTTTGACCTTAGGCTCTGAAAAATATATAAACGAAAACTATAGTCCGTCCTATTTCTGTATCTTCTTACGAAATTTCAATCCGATGCTCAGAGAGAAAGTTATGACAATTTTCCCTAGGTCACCTGTTTGGAATGTAATTCAGGACTCTGCAAAAAGACCAACTTCCTCAGATCATATCTCCGCATATATAGCGTGAAAAGCTTTGAAATTCGGACCCAAGATTTAGCACAACGTCTTCTCAAATGGGTTTTTTTTTTTTACTTCTGAAACATTGCAGAAAAAAGTTATTGCGAAAATTCCACGATGACCTGTTTGGAGCAGCGAAACCTTAGAATCCAAAGCTCTGATACCAAATGTTATGAACCAGCTCAAGAAAAGATAGAAAAGATAGATCAACGCCTTAGAATTCAGCCTCTTCGAGGGGGAAACCTCCTTTACATTACATAAATGAACAATTCTTGGATGATACAAATGAAAAGACCTCCTCTCTATATATAGGAGTCTAAGGGGTCATAACATAATCAGAGCCTACATAACAATAATAGTGTAAGGGCACAATAATAACAATAGGGGCACAATAGGGGCACAATAGGGGCACAAAAATATTAATAAGGGGTACAACTACAATATTAATGGGGTAATCACTAGTATTATGGGGACCCAACACTTTATGCTTTCTCAAGTTTCATGAAAAATACAATAGTAATAGACTCTAAGGCAAATAAGGTACTTTAACTTTTGAATGTATATATTTAACAAGCTTGGTGGAATGTCCTTTTGTACAAATGCATATCTCATATATATCTACCATAATTCTCCTAAAAAAAGGGAGAAAGTATAATGGTCAACTGTATATGGTGCACTTACTACTCCAAATCAACTTATAAAATAGAAGTTCATGAGGCTATAATAGAATTGCTTCCAGATCTGCTATGGAAATAGCTCAAAACTAACCTAACAATTTGCAACAATTTAAGGTCTACCATCAAACGCTCAAGATTGTTCATGCCTTGACAACCTAACCTTTGGGTATAAGCCGCCTTGGTCATGATTTTAATCACAAAATTTTTCTTTTCAACACTTTTCTAGCCCTAGGCTAAAAACAGATTTCATACATCTACATGGAAATAGGCTAGACCAATATAAAACTACCTCTAATAGAAGGAGGATAATGAAATTTTATGTGTCAACTATATTTGGTAGAAGACCTTATTGAAAGGTTCAAAGGGTGAGAAAAAATGGTTATGAAAGCATTCAAAACTTTTATTGAAACCAAGTTTATTTTGTTTTGCAAGTTTTGTTAAGTAAATGAGTGAAAAGTAAACATGTCATAGAAGGGTGTATACATGTATTTAATTTCTGGTTGAAAAGGAGATTATATCTTGCAATCACATTTAGACATAATCAAGTATCTGGGAATTGAGATATATGGATGGGATGGGTTGGATGTTGTATGACATGGGCAAGTATGGATATAATGGATTGTAGAGCAAGGGGAGTCTTCACAGGGTCAAGTCTCATTGGGAGGGAAAACTTAGCATTTGAATGCCACACTTTAGGGGTTATTTGATAGAAGATTTTTAATGACACCACATTAATGCAATTTGGGGTTGGTGGTGCATTTATTGGTTTTGATGATGCAAGGGACCCAACATAACCAATCCTATTGAATTTATGATCTATAAACATAAGAAAATGAATGTCTTATCGTGTACTAATAATTAGATCTTGATAATATTGCGAGGTGTTTATGTTAAATAGGTGGGAAGGATAAGAGATAAGATAATTATGATGGTGCATACTTCAAATGGCGACGATCTCAGGAATGAGATTAGATCAAGGGTGTATATCAATGGAATGGATAGGATTGGAGCATACATTTCTTTTTAATTTTTTCATAAGAAAATTAAGCAAAGGCAATCATCAGACTCACAAACTATAACTTGAAACCTAACACCAAACAAAGAGTTGGAAATTAACTAGAACAACCAAGCATAGTTTGATCAAAGATAATTTTGGTGGGTAATAATGGCATCCAAAAAGTCACTTATAGTGATTACATTTGTTCACAATTTTGATGCATTCTACTTATCCAAATTTTAACGATATGCATTCTACTTATCATTTAACTTCAAATAAACATCACTAAAATTTGTTATGGGGAAATTGTAACCATTACAAAGGGTATCAAAAGTTGGGTTCTAAAACTCTACATATGTGAGCCATACAAAGTACCAACTAAATGCAAATTTACTTTTATTGCTTCATATTCATGAACTTAAATGTAAAACCTTTACGTATCAAATCATGCATCATGAAAATTGTACCATGTTTTATAACCTGAATTTATATTATGTTTGTTTTGAACAAATTTATTTTAAAACTTAAGTATCAACCCACATCCATAGTAGCTCTTCTAGACAAGATGATAATATATTCATGAATGCAACATGTATACCATGTTTTATAATGCAATTTTAAGTTATCATTGATTTCAATATTCATAAAAGACTTGATAAGACCCAAGTATCAACCCACATCCATAGTAGCTCAAGACTTCTATAACAAGATACTTGATTGATGAATGTAAAATAATTGCTTTGAATTTATTCATTGAACTGGATAAAACCTAAGTATTAACCCACATCCATAGTAGATATTATATAATGTTATAAGATTCATCATGCAGAATGTGTACCATGATTTATTTAATGCAAATTTACTTTCATTGCTTCACATTCATGTACAACTTGATTTTAAAACTTAAGTATCAACCCACATCCATAGGAGTTATTCTATACAAGATGATAATCTATTCATGAATGAAAAATGTACCATGTTTTAAAATTTGATATCTGTGTGTGTGTGTGTGTGTGTGTGCGCGTGTGCGTGCGTGCGTGTATACTTGCTTTGGATATTCATTGAACAACTTGACAAAACCTATGTATCAACCCACATCCATAGTATCTTCTACAACTTTAGAAGATTCGACATGCAAAATTTATAAACTCCAAAATTTTTATATTAAACATCAATTCATAAAAAAGAGTTCTATGAAACATATGTCCAAAATTTATATCATGATAAAAGTTTATAATAAAAACATTATTGAATACAAATATGCATAAAGGATAATCTTGCTCGCGTCTACAATTTATCATCATCCTCATCCTCATGGGTGCCTTGCCCAACACATGTAATATGCATATATATATACATATAAGATTGTGTACTTTTAAATTAAATTTTAATGTATTAAAATTAAATGAGAATTTTATCATCAAAACAAAATTATAAAAGGTTTCAAATTTCACAAAATACCTCCAAAGTGCCTTGAACAACATGCTCGTTCACTTTGTGGTGTTCACCCTGCATTGTGTTCATCGTGGATGCCCTATACAACACATTTATATATTATATTTATATATATATATATAATATATATATAATATTATATATATATAATAATATATAAATATATTATATATATTATATATAATATATATATTTATAATCTTGTCACAAGTATTGAATATTTTCAACTTTGTTTCATTATAGATTGAAGCAATTCCATTTAACTTAATTAAGAGTTGTAAAAATAAATTTAAAAATAAAAAATGAGATCTATCTTATAAATTTTAAAATTTTAAATTTTGGTTTGTGAAGGCATTTTTCCTTCCCAAGGACGTTATATGTGGAGTCACTATGGATGGGATCATCTAGACAATTTGAAAAATATGTTATAAACATTTTAATATTACGAGTTCATGCATTTTCATCTCCAATTTCATATATATAACGTCCTTGGAGAAGGAAAAATGCCTTCACAAACCTAAAATTCGAAAATTTTAAAATTATAAGATAGATCCCATTTTTTATTTTTAAATTTATTAATTTTACAACTTGCTTTAAATAGTTAAATGAATTGCTTCAACTTATAACAAAACAAAGTTGAAATATTCAATACTTGTGACAAGACAACCTCTGACACATCTCCTAATATGGAGGAAGAGAGTCACACAGTGCTGAAAATGCCAAATGGAATGTAATTTTGTGAGCATTTAATTATGTAATTATTTATTTTACAAAAATGTCTACACAATATTGATATAATAAAAATAAATTATTAGTATGGACATGTTCTTCAAAAAAGCTAACATCTCTCAATATATCTTCATTTGAACCTGCACTTGACAACATTATATCAAAATTTTCATTCAACAATCGAGTTAATTACAAATGGTGAACATATGAAACATTAATCTTAGATTATATCTGAAAAAAATTACAAAATGTATGTGAATCCAATTTAACATAAAATTAGATCCTCATCATTTAGATTACATCAAAACATCTCTTCTAAACATCAACACATACCAATCCCATGCCCTCTTCCTTATGACAAATTAGGTCTTGCGATCAATCATGACAAGCCTTTGCATACACTCTAACCTCTTCAATATTCATGTTATCTTTTTCCACATTTGATTTAAATAAAAAATTAGCACTTGCATCAACTCATGCTCTTTTTCAATTTAAGCCGACATCAATTCCAGTCAATGCATCTTGTATGTTGTTTAGAATAACATCCATTGCTTCTTGAACAATTTGAGAAGTGGCATCCATATTTGGCCGCAAAGTTACTAGACGTGGTGGTTGAGGTAGCAAAGGAGGCATAGGATGAGGTAATTAATTATCCCTAAATTCACCCTTATGATCACATGTTCGAACTTTTCAAACATCATAATAATTGGATGGAAGGTCAGTATAATTAGGTTTCATACCCTCGAAAAACTTTGCATAAAAGAACCGGGAAAAATAATGTGGAACCTCGTCATTCCATGGTGGCTTTCCATATGCTGCAAGTAACTTGTCATACAAATGGTGGACTATTTCAGGTTGCTTGAAATATTGAACCTTCAACATCTTTATTTTCATCCTTCTTTAAAATGAAACATAAATTTGGCTTGTTTTTTTTGTGACCCTCCTATCCACCTCAACCCATTTATCAGGACCCATCATTGTTGCCTTATGATGCCTCATCGTATGAATAAATCCATTAGTTGTTGGCCCAAGGTTCTTATAAGTATCAATAAATGTATTTAGAGAGTATTAAACTATTTCTAAGCTTTGTTGACACTCTGTAGGGAGCTCCAAATTCCCAAGATTGTTCTTCAATTTTGAATAATGATATGTACACCCCTATAATTTACTCTTGGACATTTGTCTCCCAAGGAAGCTCATCAAGAACACATGTTGATTAGGTGGTTAATGAAATATAACCTTATTCTTGAAATACCATCCTTGGCCTACCTTGACTTTCTTCTACATTTTCACCCCCTTCTCCAATATAATTACATAAATATTAAAACATTTGAATGTATTTATATACATGCAAAATATACATACATGTATATGTCCATACAAATTATTTATGTACACAAATTTGTTTTAACATAAATAAATTAAAATTATATAACTTACCAGATGGAGGTACATTAGTTGATTGAGATTGTTGACCACTAGGAGAAGGTTGACCACCCTCACGTGATGACCTAGTGAGATATGCTTCTAAAAAGGATGGAATTTATAAATAATAAAGTTGAATTGACAAAAAATAATTCAATATGTATGTACATATGATTCTACTAATATAATTTAAGTAAGTTTTCACATAAAAAATATATATACCATAATGATGATATAACAAACGATGGTCCTCCCCTGATTCATCTGATACTCTATTCAATCTGTGACTAATCTCGTTGGCATTCATAGAAGTTCACGCTTGAGTCGATGTTCGAGACTCACTTGATGCTCTATCCCATTTACGCCTCAAACAATCAGGTTATGACCATTCATTCGATGACACCGAACTTTGAACCATATATATATATATATATATATAATATATAATATATAATATTATATATATATATATTAATATATATATATATATAGTACGATGGTCCTCCCCTGATTCATCTGATACTCTCTTCAATCTGTGACTAATCTCGTTGGCATTCATAGGAGTTCGCGCTTGAGTCGATGTTCGAGACGCACTTGATGCTCTATCCCATTTACGCCTCAAACAATCGGGTTATGACCATGCATTTAAAAATATTTAAAATTACTATTTAAAAACATAAAGAATTCAAAAAATTACTAAGACAGATAAATGTAACTATTTAAGGGTTTCTTCAAAATTATTTGGTGTATAGTTCTCTTCAGCCCAAGATAAATATAAACAAGAAGTAAATACTCAATATTTAAATGTTTGATTCAAATATACTTAAGACTAAAAACATAAATACTAAAATGCACATATTGAGAATTAAATACAATTTTTTCTTAAACTTTCCACCCCGATAATTCACGGGGTAATGATTACATAGTGGGGGAACACTTAGTATAGTATTGAAAGAACCACATGGTCATTAAAGACACCATATTTATAACTAAAAACACACACACATATTAGAGATATCTTACAATGTCCATCAATAAATTTTGATAGAGTGGTTCTTGATACCAATTAATATTTCACACACAAATCTTGAGTTGGAATTTCTCCATACAACAGATCAATAGACATTATATTAACATTTACATAATTACTTATGCTAAATTATTGAAATTGACTAGTAATAATTTTTCTTCTCTATGTAGTTGTTTTAACTTCTCCTTTTTGCCTTGGTACACGCCTTTCATCTGGTTGCAGACATGTTCAAAATTAATGAAGACTACAATGTCATTGGATGCATAGTCCTTAGTTTTTCCTAAGACTTATGTAAGTGCAATATAATATGCTTCATTGTTTCTTTTCCTTCCAGGTACATCCCTTTTCCTTTGGAGGACTCTATTTTTTGTAATATTTTATAGCACATATGTAATCACTATTTGTCTTGGATTGGATACCAAGAAACTTCAATGCATAATGTCCATTTTCCAACCACGTTTAATGGGTTTTCTCATCCCCATAAAAAAATCAATAAAATGAATATTATAATTCATTTTTGCAAATGTCTTGGCCATAAAAATTTAAATCAAGAATTTTAGGGAAGAATGATGAGAAAAAGTATCTAAAATCAAATTCTATCATGGAATGCATTCTAGGTACTGGGTAGATGGTTAGCATGGAGTGGGAGAGGTTCTTGGTTTGATTGGGGGAAGATCCTTGGATAAAAAAAGAGGAGATTTAATTTCTCTCTCCAAATCTAAAACATCATCAAGGAGATTGTTACCAGCCCAAAGTTTGGTTTATTCTTGTATAAATACATATGAGAAATTAGTCCAACTTTAATAGTGATGCATGTGCATAGATGAAGCACAAAGTTCAATGAATACTTGACAAAGGCTTGCCAATATGATGGGATGGTCACATGATGATGTTGGTAAATTTTTTAAATGTTTTGTGAATATTTACATTAGGATGTGGGCTTGAATAAGTTGGAGGAATTTTTTAATGCAAATCTAATTTCTGTTTCCTTTATTTTGTGAGAAGGGGAAACGAATCATCTCTTGTGACTCTTGGTTGTCCCATTTTAGCTTTATTTTTAAAGAGGAAGAGCGTTTGAGAAGAGTTGGTGGAGAAGTGCAGTAGCAGTGGAGAGGAGAAGCTCTAATGCTAGGAGAAGAGGCAAAGATCAAGAGGCCTGGGTTACACATGCCCACATTGTATATTTGGCCAATTTAATGTATGACGAATTTGATTAATGAACAATTAATTTAGATTCTTATGTGTTTTTTATTTCTCTGTTTGTATATTGATAACTCGATTTGTTGAGGGATGCACTTGTTGAGTCAGTTGATAGTAAGAATCTGAATGTGTCGAGAAGTGTGTTCATTGTATGCTTTAGGAGAAATATTGATTCTTTGTTCAAATATAGTTTGGAGTTGAACATATTTACCCCTATGCATAGGAAGTTGTAACTTCATATTGTTGCCATAGTTGTTTCTAATGTGTGTAGAATATATGTTGTTGGTCTGAGTATTGATGTGTCTCGTTACTACTGGCATATTATAGTACCATATATGTGTTGTAGATGTTATATATTGGCCGCAATCTTGGGTGAATTTTTCATGTATATAGTGTGTTCCTATTGTAAAGCCTGCAGAAGGAATGTGTGGTGCAACTGCAGAGCTTGTAATAATTCAATATGCGTGGTTTGTGGTAGGGTTAACACAGTAGATGTGTTTGAGCACTAATATTGGAACGTGATGTGTTTGATTGGTTGCAGGTTCCCCTGAAGTTAGTAATAGTGTGCTTAAGAATGGAGCAAAAATCGTATGTAGCTTATAGTTTTGCTAACATTGTTTGTTAAGTCAATGTATTTGTAGAGTGTCTATATATGGAGAAAATCAAAGCACCATGTTTTATTTAGATGTTGTTAAAACCCCTTTGGATTTGTTCCTGAATGGTGAGTTCAACTTAGCTTTGCAAACTTGGTGAAGAGAGGTAGGATAAGTCGTGTATAGCGTTAAAAAGTAAGTATAGGTCTTGTAGAGTTGATTGGTAGCAAGGTTAATTTATTTCAACTTCACGGAATACGAAAAGAAAGGTTTATGGAAGTGCTACAAAATTATTTTATAGTGCCTATAGGTTTTGTTTTTTGTGTTACAAAAATATTTTGCAATGAATACAACAAGCACTTTTTCAGGCCTGCGTCTTTAGATTTTGGAAGCATGTTTTGGCTTGATCGTTGCATCATTGGTTAAGAGAGGTGTATGTGAGTTAATTGAGGTGAGAAAAAGGATTGGAAGGCATGAGAGAGATCTCTCATGGAATTTAACCATGTAAGTCCATCTTCTTGCGCTGTCTGCATGTGTTAAAAGGTTTTTTTTAAATACTATCAAAATAAATACATATTTGTGTGTTTGAGTTGTCTTGGGTTATTAGCAGCCGGGGTAACCCATCTCGATCTGTCATCAAGTGGTATCGTAGCTTAGCTTGTTTCTTTGGAGAATGTCAGAGCATGAAAAGAGAATCTACGCTCTTTAGTAATGTAGTTAGGACAAGAGAGATTGGATTTATAGTACAACAGATGTGAAATGAAGTGATAGTGTAGATGACTCCAGGGAAGTGAAGAGTTTATATGATCTTGAGGAAAACAAGTGTATTGCTTGGATGGAGTTGGGTTAGCAAGTAGATCCAAGAAAGATAGTGGAAGATGAAATCTTGTTATAAATATTATAAAATTAAATGTGATGTCTATGCCAGCTTGATCATTAAAAGAAGAATTGTGGTTGTAGGACTGAATTGGTAGCAGCTATCATAATAAGTAAGCTATGTCAAAGAAAAAGGAGTGAGAAAAGATCTTAGATGAAGGAATGATGACATAACCCAACAAAAAAATAAATTTCTTGAAATCTAAGAAGAGTGAGTAATTGAAGATGTTGCAGCCAACAAATTTGAAAGTGGAGGAGCAAGGATGCTCAAGAAGAGGTTCTACTGCAAGGAATCTAGAGGAGAGAATATACCAGAAAGATGAATTGGTATGGGTGATAAGTAGCAGACTTGTGACAGAGAAAATAAGGGCTTGTTGCATCTAACTAGTTGATAAGGAGTGTTCACAAGAGGAAGAGATGAAGATGACTGTTATTAGTCATAGTAGGGGTTTTAGAGGAAATTTATAAGCAGAAGAAGAAAAGTACCAAAGCAGTTGGGCTAAAAGGGATGACAGAAGTAAGAAGAATTTTTCAACAGTAGCATGGAGCAAAATTAGAATTAGAAATATGATTGAGGACATCATAGGAATGTAACATAAAGGGAGAGCCAATAGAGAAGACTACACCAATAGTGATTCATGTTCAACAAAGGCTTGAACAAGAGGTAATGGTATTTTGTTTTTACTTAATTGTCGATTAATTGTTGATTACAGGTAGCAATGATGAATGTTTGTAGTTGAGGATGATGGCAAGGAACCTTATGGTATAAAGTGAGAAAATTGCATTCAGATTCTAGAAGAGCAGAGAGTGCTCAGATGAAGATTCCATAGGAAGGGGTCAGCAGAAATACCATGAGAAGCCTAGGCATGAAAGATCTTAGTATGGTATTTACAAATAGGTTGATGGAGTCATCTTGTTGCTATGGCTTGTGTGAAACTCACAATGAGTAGGAAGAAGCTCATATAAGAAGGAGATTTTTCACTACTAAGAGTCATAGTAAAGGTTCAAAGAGAAGCCATGGGAGATAAATTCATGACAAACTTAACAAAGAAGTAGTTGAAATGAAATTACAGCTAGAGATGATGAAAGGAATGCTACAATACAATAGGAAGACCAGGGTTATAGATGGAAAGTCCAAAATAAAGTAAAATGGAGTTTGTTGTAGGTGAACCTAAGATAGAGATCAAACATTTAGTTGAGGGAAAAATTTAAAGGAGTTGAATTGCAGGCATGGAATAAAAACATAAGGGTGATGAACATGTGTGTGGGTGTTGTTAAAGTGGATGAAGCAAAAAGGTATGCAGCAGCCTAAATACAACAAATTTCAACCAATGACTGAATTAGAATATGAAATCAATAGAAGGAAATCAAGAAGTTGTAGTTGGTTGCATGAAGAGACAACCTATCATTTTAAGGAATTTTTGAGAAATGTATTGACAAGATTGAATAGTTTGGCAACAAGTAAAGTTCAGAGTTCAAAATTGAAGTAGTAAAAGAAGGTAGAATTTGATTAAAGATTTGGTAAGATTTTAAGTTTCACTATGCAGTGACAGTAGAGGAAGGTGAGGAGATTTGTAGAAACCTAGAGCAAGGAGTGCTCAAATGGTTGCATAGAAGAGAACCAGGAAGATGCCAAAATCCCAGACTCAGGGAATGTTTGGTGAGGTATCGTGTAGCAAGGTGGAGACTTGTTACTGCAAAGGCGTGTTGCAACTCATGAATTGAAGTTGCTAAGAGAAGACCAGATGTATATGACTAGGGGGTTATTAAATTTTCATATCTTGGGAGTTTGATGTATGTGAATATATGGGGCAAAAAGTTTGATGAATACAGGGATGAGGCTTACCAATGTAATGGGATGGTCACATGATGATGTTGGGATAAATTTTAATTTTTTTGTAAATATTTACATTTGGTTGTGATTTTGTTTCATAATAAGTTGGAGGAAATATTTTTTAATGTAAATCTAATTTCATTTTCCCTTGTTTTATGAGAAGGGGAAACAAATCATCTCTTGTGACTATTGGTTGTCCCATGTTAGCTTTCCTTTTAAAGAGGAAGAGTTTTTTATAAGAGAAGGTGGAGAAGTGTAGTAGTAGTAGAGAGGAGAAGATCTAGTGCTAGGAGTAGAGGTAGAGGTTGAGAGGCCTAGGTTGCACATTCCCACGTTATATATCTAACCAGTTTAATGCATGTCAAATTCAATTAATGAACAGTTCATTTCGATGCATCTATGTTGTTTATTTCTTTGTTTGTGTACTATTAACTCAATTTGTTGATGGTTGCACTTGATGAGTCGATTGATAGTAAAAATATGAATGTGTCGAGAAGTGTGCTCATTGTATGCTTTAGGGGCGAGATTGATTCTTTGTTCAAATATAGTTTGGAGTTGAACATATTTACCCCTATGCGTAGGAAGTTGTAACTTCATATTTTTTCCATAGTTTTTGCTAATGTGTATAGAATATATGTTGTTGGTCTGAATATTGATGTGTGTCATCATTGTTGGCGTATTGTAGTACCATAGATGTGTATTAGATGTCATATATTGGCCACAAAATTTTGTGATTTTTTCATGTATCTAGTGTGTTCTTGTTGTAAAGCCTGCAGAAGGAATGTGTGGTGCAATTGGGGGGATTTTAATAACTCAATGCACATGGTCTATGGTAGGGTTAATGCAGTAGATGTGTTTGAGCATTGATATTGGAACGTGATGTGTTTGGTTGGTTGTGGGTTCCATTGAAGTTAATAATATTGAGATTGAGAATGGAGAAAAGCACGCTTATAGCTTATAGCTGTGCTAACATTATTTGTTGAGTCATTGTAGTTGTAGAGTGCCTACGTATGGATAAAACTAGATCACCTTGTTTTATTTAACTGTTGTCAAAACCATTTTAGGTTTGTTTGTGAATGGTGAATTTGAGTTCGCTTTGCAAACCTGGTGGAGAGAGGTAGGGTAAGCCATGTGTAGTGTTAAAAATAAATTCTAGGCCATGTGGAGTTAACTGGTTGCAAGGCCGAGTCATTTCACCTTCCCATAATATGAAATGATAATTTTCTGGAAGCGCTACGAAATGTTTTCGCAATGCCTACAACAAACATTTTTAGGATTGCGTGCTTAGATTTTGGAAGCTCATTTTGTCCTGATCATTGAATCATTGGTTAAGAGAAGTGTATGTGACTTGGATGAGGCGAGAAAAAGGATTGGAAGGCATGAGAAAGATATTTCTTGGTATTTTGCAAAGAAAATTCACATTCTTAGTTTGACTGCATATGTTTAATTAAATTCTTGAATTTCCAGAATTGGGAAAAAATAGAGTTGTGCTTGTGGGTGTGTTAATCATGGGTTATTGGAAGCTGGGGTTTCCTACCCATTGACGGTGTTAGACCCAGCAACTTGTCGGTGGATATCCCCAGTAAGAAGTCCCAACTAGACCTTAGACCGTTTGAAGTAGGAGCCCCAGCAGTGGGTAGTAAAGTAGGGCCTTGACTGTGGTAGCGCGTAGAGGCAAGTATGATAACTTTGTCAGAAGAAAGTGTGTGACCTTGAAGCGAGTCAAATGAGATGTATGAGGGTTCTAACACATAGAGGGGAAAAGGAAGTGTGTCCCTTAGAAGCCTATAATTGTATGTAGCCTAAAAGGAACACACGAGCTGAATGACATCACAAGATGGAAGTGGACTAGTCCACAAACCAAAGTGACGAATTAACACAACAACACATCTTCAAAAAGATTTGTACAATCACATACAAAATAGTTCATACAAAAATGCGTAAGTTAAATGACATACATTTCTAATGTAACTAGAATATTTGAACTACAATAACAACATATGCACGAAAACGTGTTGGCCCTATTTATTATTAAGTGAAAGTTCCATCCATACATATACCATTGACAACCATTAGCCTCAATAGTGGAACATTACAGTCAACACAAATTTCTCCTACAAAGAGATGTACTCGCTCTATGTTGTGGAGACACCAAGGCTCATCACAATACTCTCCAAGCCTTCTCTGAGTAATACTTGGCCAAAATATTGGCTCCCGAAAGCCTCTACAATGAGTTATGAGGTTTTATATGTAGCAAAGGGTGGGGTGACCCTTGACATTCCCCTTTGACTCTTTGGTTACCCTCATGAATATTCACATTACATAGTGACTATTCACATTCCACTAATGACACTTTGAATTTCACTTACAACATGTTTACAATACTATACAATTTCCACATATACCCATTTGGGACAAAATAGACTTAATTCAAACTAACAAGACAAACACCATCACTCGGGGTCTTAAGGAAAGGCCAACTTGACAACACCTGATACCAAGCTTGGTACTGCGTTATTATGTCCTCGTACTATTTGGTGATGTCTCTCTCGAAGTGAACTATTGCCTCCATGGCTTCCAGATATATGTTTCTGAAACCTCTGTCCTAAGTGTGGCTGGAAAACTGATGTACTTCTGCATATTCTCTGCGCGCAACTGCAAGTCATCACTAGTGGCCTCACACATCAACTACTCTATGTACTTGTCAACCTCCAACATGAATTGGTTTTTCCTCGTGTCTTGAGTTAGAGTTCCGATTGAAGGATCCTGTGTGTCCTCATTATGACATCCAAACTCCTGAACAACCATGCATATGAAGCCTCAATGTTGGTGATGAGTGGAGGGATCTTCTCATAGTTTTGGATCAACATCTGAATACATGAAATCTCTACCTATGAATTCCTCATCGTATGCAAGTAAACATGGGATCCCTTGTACCTCATTATCGATTCTTGTATTGTAGAATTTTTCTACAAA
>APFE031362606.1:91709-119027 GCA_000404065.3 Pinus taeda
TATATATATATTATATATATATATATATATTATATATTATATATATATACAAGATTGTGTACTTTTAAATTGAATTTTATCATCAAAACAAAATTATAAAAGGTTTCAAATTTCACAAAATACCTCTAAAGTGCCTTGAACAACATGCTCGTTCACTTTGTGGTGTTCACCCTGCATTGTGTCATCGTGGATGCCCTATACAACGCATGTTTATATTATATAAATATATTATATATTATATTATTATATATAATATATATATAT
Source organism: Pinus taeda (assembly GCA_000404065.3). Taxonomy (NCBI): domain Eukaryota; kingdom Viridiplantae; phylum Streptophyta; class Pinopsida; order Pinales; family Pinaceae; genus Pinus; species Pinus taeda. Next base: position 91,974 of record APFE031362606.1, read on the forward strand.
TATATATATATGAAAATGCCTTCACAAACCTAAAATTCGAAAATTTTAAAATTATAAGATAGATCCCATTTTTTATTTTTAAATTTATTAATTTTACAACTTGCTTTAAATAGTTAAATGAATTGCTTCAACTTATAACAAAACAAAGTTGAAATATTCAATACTTGTGACAAGACAACCTCTGACACATCTCCTAATATGGAGGAAGAGAGTCACACAGTGCTGAAAATGTCAAATGGAATGTAAATTTGTGAACATTTAATTATGTAATTATTTATTTTACAAAAATGTCTTCACAATATTGATATAATAAAATTAAATTATTAGTATGGACATGTTCTTCAAAAAAACTAACATCTCTCAACATATCTTCGTTTAAACCTGCACCTAACAACATTATATCAAAATTTTCATTCAACAATCGAGTTAATTGCAAATGGTGAACATATGAAACATTAATCTTAGATTGTATCTGAAAAAAATTACAAAATGTATGTGAATCCAATTTAACATAAAATTAGATCCTCATCATTTAGATTACATCAAAACATCTCTTCTAAACATTAACACATAACAGTCCCATGCCCTCTTCCTTATGACAAATTAGGTCTTGTGATTGATCATGACAAGCCTTTGCATACACTCTAACCTCTTCAATATTCATGTTATCTTTTTCCACATTTGATTTAAATAAAAAATTAGCACTTGCATCAACTCATGCTCTTTTTCAATTTAAGCCGACATCAATTCCAATCAATGCATTTTGTATGTTGTTTAGAATAGCATCCATTGCTTCTTGAACAATTTGAGAAGTGGCATCCATATTTGGCCACAGAGTTACTAGAAGTGGTGTTTGAGGTACCAAAGGAGGCATAGGATGAGGTAATGAATTATCCCTAAATTCACCCTTATGATCACATGTTCAAACTTTTCAAACATCATAATAATTGGATGGAAGGTCAGTATAATCAGGTTTCATACCCTCGAAAAACTTTGCATAAAAGAACCGGGAAAAATAATGTGGAACCTCGTCATTCCATGGTAGCTTTCCATATGCTGCAAGTAACTTGTCATACAAATGGTGGGCTATTTCAAGTTGCTTAAAATATTGAACTTTCAATATCTTTCTTTTCATCCTTCTTTAAAATGAAACATAAATTTGGCTTGTTTTTTTGTGACCCTCATATCCACCTCAACCCATTTATCAGGACCCATCATTGTTGCCTTATGATGCCTCATCGTATGAATAAATCCATCAGTTGTTGGCCCAAGGTTCTTATAAATATCAATAAATGTATTTAGAGAGTATTAAACTGTTTCTAAGCTTTGTTGACACTCTGTAGGGAGCTCCAAATTCCCAAGATCGTTCTTCAATTTTGAATAATGATATGTACACCTCTATAATGTACTCTTGGACATTTGTCTCCCAAGGAAGCTCATCAGGAACATATGATGAATAGGTGGTTAATGAAATATAAACTTATTCGTGAAACACCATCCTTGGCCTACCTTGACTTTCTTCTACATTTTCACCCCCTTCTCCAATATAATTACATAAATATTAAAACATTTGAATGTATTTATATACATGCAAAATATACATACATGTATATGCCCATAAAATTTATTTATGTACACAAATTTGTTTTAACATAAATAAATTAAAATTATATAATTTACCAGATGGAGGTTCATTAGTTGATTGAGATTGTTGACCACTAGGAGAAGGTTGATCACCCTCATGTGATGACCTAGTGAGATATGCTTCTAAAAAGGATGGAATTTATAAATTAATAAAGTTAAATTGAAAAAAAATAATTCAATATGTATGTACATATGATTCTACCAATATAATTTAAGTAAGTTTTCACATAAAAACATATATACCATAATGATCATATAACAAACGATGGTCCTCCCCTGATTCATCTGATACTCTCTTCAATTTGTGACTAATCTCGTTGGCATTCATAGAAGTTCGTGCTTGAGTCAATGTTTGAGACTAAGACATATAAATGTAACCATTTAAGGGTTTCTTCAAAATTATTTGGTGTATAGTTCTCTTCAGCCGAAGATAAATATGAACAACAAGTAAATACTCAATATTTAAATGTTTGATTCAAATATACTTAAGACTAAAAACACAAATACTAAAATGCACATCTTGAGAATTAAATACAATTTTTTCTTAAACTTTCCACCCCGATAATTCACTAGGTAATGATTACACAGTGGGGGAACACATAGTATAGTATTGAAAGAACCACATGGTCATTAAAGACACCATATTTATAACTAAAAACACACACACATATCAAAGATATCTTACAGTGTCCATCAATAAATTTTGATAGAGTGGTTCTTGATACGAATTCATATTTCACACACAAATCTTGAGTTGGAATTTCTCCATACACCAGATCAATAGACATTATATTAACATTTACATAATTACTTATGCTAAATTATTGAAATTGACTAGCAATAATTTTTCTTCTCTAAGTAGTTGTTTTAACTTCTCCTTTTTGCCTTAGTACATGCCTTTCATCTGGTTACAGACAAGTTCAAAATTAATGAAGACTACAATGTCATTGGATCCATAGTCCTTAGTTTCTCCTAAGACTTATGTAAGTGCAATATAATATGCTTCATTGTTTCTTTTCCTTCCAGGTACATACCTTTTCCTTCGGAGGTCTCTATTTTTTGTAATATTTTATAGCACTTATGTAATCAATATTTCTCTTGGATTGGGATAACAAGAAACTTCAATGCATAATGTCCATTTTTCAACCATGTTTAATGGGTTTTCTCATCCCCATAAAAAATCAATAAAATTAATAATATAATTCATTTTTGCAAATGTCTTGGCCATAAAAAGTTTGATCAAGAATTTTAGGGAAGAATGATGAAAAAAAGTATCTAAAATCAAATTCTATCATGGAATGCATTCTAGGTACTGGGTAGATGGTTAGCATGGAAATTTGGGAGAGGTTCTTGGTTTGATTGGGGGAAGATCCTTAAATTAAAAAAGAGGAGATTTAATTTATCTCTCCAAATCTAGAACATCATCAAGGAGATTGTTACCAGCCCAAAGTTTGGTTTATTCTTGTATAAAGACATATGAGAAATTAGTCCAACTTTAATAGTGATGCATGTGCATAGATAGAGCACAAAGTTCAATGAATACTTGACAAAGGCTTGCCAATATGATGGGATGGTCACATGATGATGTTGGTAAATTTTTTAAATGTTTTGTAAATATTTACATTAGGATGTGAGTTTGAATAAGTTGGAGGAAATATTTTTTAATGAAAATCTAATTTCTGTTTCCTTTATTTTGTGAGAAGGGGAAACGAATCATCTCTTGTGACTCTTGGTTGTCCAATTTTAGCTTTATTTTTAAAGAGGAAGAGTGTTTGAGAAGAGTTGGTGGAGAAGTGCAGTAGCGGTGGATAGGAGAAGCTCTAGTGCTAGGAGAAGGCGCAAAGATCAAGAGGCCTGGGTTGCACATGCCCACATCGTATATCTGGCCAATTTAATGTACGACGAATTTGATTAATGAACAATTAATTTAGATTCTTATGTGTTGTTTATTTCTCTGTTTGTATATTGATAACTCGATTTGTTGAGGGATGCACTTGTTGAGTCAATTGATAGTAAGAATCTGAATGTGTCGAGAAGTGTGTTCATTGTATGCTTTAGGAGAAATATTGATTCTTTGTTCAAATATAGTTTGGAGTTGAAGATATTTACCCCTATGCGTAGGAATTTGTAACTTGATATTGTTGCCATAGTTGTTGCTAATGTGTGTAGAATATATGTTGTTGGTCTGAGTATTGATGTGTGTCGTTACTATTGGCTTATTGTAGTACCATATATGTGTTGTAGATATTATATATTGGCCACAATGTTGTGTGATTTTTTCATTTATATAGTGCGTTCCTATTGTAAATCCTGCAGAAGGAATGTGTAGTGCGATTGGGGAGCTTGTAATAATTCAATGCACATGGATTGTGGCAGGATTAACACAGTAGATGTGTTTGAGCACTAATATTGGAATGTGATGTGTTTGATTGGTTGCGGGTTTCCCTGAATTTAGTAATAGTGTGCTTAAGAATGGAGCGAAAATCGTATGTAGCTTATAGTTTTGCTAACATTGTTTGTTAAGTCAATGTATTTGTAGAGTGTCTATATATGGAGAAAACCAAAGCACCATGTTTTATTTAGATGTTGTTAAAATCCCTTTGGATTTGTTCCTTAATGGTGAGTTCAACTTAGCTTTTCAAACTTGGTGAAGAGAGGTAGGATAAGTCATGTATAGTGTTAAAAAGTAAGTATAGGTCTTGTAGAGTTGATTGGTAGCAAGGTTGATTTATTTCAACTTCACGGAATACGAAAAGAAAGTTTTATGGAAGTGCTACAAAATTATTTCGTAGTGCCTACAGGTTTTGTTTTTTATGTTAGAAAAGTATTTTGCAATGCCTACAACAAGCATTTTTTCAGGACTATGTGCTTAGATTTTGGAAGCATGTTTTGGCTTGATCGTTGCATCATTGGTTAAGAGAGGTGTATGTGAGTTAATTGAGGTGAGAAAAAGGTTTGGAAGGCATGAGAGAGATCTCTCATGGAATTTAACCAAGTCCATCTTCTTGAGCTATCTGCGTGTGTTAAAAGGTTTCTTTTAATACTATCAAAATAAATACATATTTGTGTGTTTGAGTTGTCTTGGGTTATTGGTAGCTGGGGTAACCCATCCCAATCTATCATCAAGTGGTATCATAGCTTAGCTTATTTCTTTGGAGAATGTTAGAGCGTGAAAAGAGAATCTACATTCTTTAGTAATGCAGTTAGGATAAGAGAGATTGGACTTATAGTACAACTGAATGTGAAATGAAGTGATAGTGTAGATGACTCCAAGGAAGTGAAGAGTTTATATGATCTTGAGGAAAACAAGTGTACTGGTTGGATGGAGTTGGGTCAGTAAGTAGATCCAAGAAAGATAGTGGAAGATGAAATCTTGTTGTAGATCTTATAAAGTTAAATGTGATGTTTATGCTAACTTGATCATTAAAAGAATTGTGGTTGTAGGACTGAATAGGTAGCAGCTATCATAATGAGTAAGCTATGTCAAAGAAGGAGAGAGAAAAAAATCTTAGATGAAGGAATGATGACATAACCCAACAAAAAAATAAATTTCTTGAAATCTAAGAAGAGTGAGAAATTGAAGATGTTGCATCCAACAAATTTGAAAGTGGAGGAGCAAGGATGCTCAAGAAGAGGTTCTACTACAGGGAATCTAGAGGAGAGAATATACCAGAAGGATGACATGGTATGGGTGACAAGTAACAAACTTGTTACAGAGAAAAGAAGGGCTTTTTGCATCTCACTAGTTGATAAGGAGAGTTCACAAGAGGAAGATATGAAGATGACAATTATTAGTCATAGTAGGGGTTTTAGAGGAAAGTCACAAGCAGAAGAAGAAAAGTACCAAAGTAGCTGGGATCAAAGGGATGACAGAAGTAAGAAGAATTTTTCAGCAGTAGCATGGAGCAAAATTAGAATTAGAAATATGATTGAGAACATCATAGGACTGTAACATAAAGGGAGAGCCAGCAGAGAAGACTACACCAATAGTGATTCATGTTCAACAAAGACTTGAACAAAAGGTAATGGTATTTTGTTTTTACTTAATTGTGGATTAGTTGTTGATTACAGGTAGCAGTGATGAATGTTTGTAGTTGAGGATGATGGCAAGGAACCTTGTGGTAGAAAGTGAGGAATAACAACAAAGTTCTCAGATGAAGAAGGTGAGAAAATTTCATTCAGATTCCAGAAGAGCAGAGAGTACTCAGATGAAGATTCCATAGGAAGGAGTCAACAGAAATACCATGAGAAGCCTAGGCATGAAAGATCTTAGTATGGTATTTACAAACAAGTTGATGGAGTCATCTTGTTACTATGGCTTGTGTGAAACTCGCAATGAGTAGGAAGAAGCTCATAGAAGAAGGAGATTTTTCACTACTAAGAGTCATAGTAAAGGTTCAAAGAGAAGCCATGGGAGTTAAATTCATGACAAACTTGATAGAGAAGTAGTTGAAATGAAATTACAGCTAGAGATGATGAAAGGAATGCTACAATATGATAGGAAGACCAGGGTTATAGATGGAAAGTCCAAAAGAAAGTAAAATGGAGTTTGTTGCAGGTGAAGCTAAGATAGAGATCAAATGCTTAGTTGAGGGAAAAATTTAAAGGAGTTGAATTGCAGGCATGGAATAAAAACCTAAGGGTGATGAATGCATGTGTGGGTGTTGTTAAAGTGGATGAAGCAAAAAAGGTAGGAAAAAGCCTAAATACAACAAATTTCAGCCAAAGACTGAATTAGAAGAAGAAATCAACAAAAGGAAATCGAGAAGGTGTAGTTGGTTGCATGAAGAGACAACCTATGATTTTAAGGAATTTTTTTAGCAATGTATTGACAAGTTTGAATAGTTTGGCAACAAGTAAAGTTCAGAGTTCAAAATAGAAGTAGTAAAAGAAGGTGAGGAGATTTGTAGCAACCTAGAGAAAGGAGTGCTCAAATGGTTGCATAGAAGAGAACCAAGAAGATGCCAAAATCCCAGATTTAGGGAATGTTTGGTGAGGTATCGTGTAGCAAGGTGGAGACTTGGTACTACAAAGGCGTGTTGCAACTCATGAATTGAAGTTGCTAAGAGAAGACTAGATGTAAATGACTAGGGGGTTATTAAATTTTCATATCTTGGGAGTTTGATGTATGTGAATAGATGGAGCAAAAAGTTTGATGAATACAGGACTGAGGCTTACCAATATAATGGGATGGTCACATGATGATATTGGGATAAATTTTAAATGTTTTGTAAATATTTACATTTGGATGTGATTTTGTTTTATAATAAGTTGGAGGAAATATTTTTTAATGTAAATCTAATTTCATTTTCCCTTGTTTTGTGAGAAGGGGAAACAAATCATCTCTTATGACTATTGGTTGTCCCATGTTAGTTTTCCTTTTAAAGAGGAATAGTTTTTGAGAAGAGGTAATGGAGAAGTGTAGTAGCAGTAGAGAGGAGAAGATCCAGTGCTAGAATTAGAGGCAGAGGTTGAGAGGCCTGGGTTGCACATTCCCACATTATATATCTGACCAGTTTAATGTATGTCAAATTCAATTAATGAGCAGTTCATTTGGATGCATCTATGTTGTTTATTTCTTTGTCTGCGTACTATTAACTCAATTTGTTGATGGTTGCACTTGATGAGTCGATTGATAGTAAAAATATGAATGTGTCGAGAAGTGTGCTCATTGTATGCTTTAGGGGCGAGATTGATTCTTTGTTCAAATATAGTTTGGAGTTGAACATATTTACCCCTATGCATAGGAAGTTGTAACTTCATATTTTTTCCATAGTTTTTCCTAATGTGTGTAGAATATATGTTGGCCTGAATATTCATGTGTGTCATCACTATTAGCGTATTGTAGTACCATAGGTGTGTTGTAGATGTTATATATTGGCCATAAAATTATGTGATTTTTTCATGTATCTAGTGTGTTCTTGTTTTAAAGCCTGTAGAAGGAATGTGTGGTGCAATTGGGGGGCTTGTAATAACTCAATGCACATGGTCTATGGCAGGGTTAACGCAGTATATGTGTTTGAGCATTAATATTGGAATGCGATGTGTTTGGTTGGTTGTGGGTTCCATTGAAGTTAATAATAGTGAGATTGAGAATGGAGAAAAGCATGCTTATAGCTTATATTTGTGCTAACATTATTTGTTGAGTCGTTGTAGTTGTAGAGTGCATATGTATGGAGAAAACTAGATCACCTTTTTTTATTTAAATGTTGTCAAAACCCTTTTAGGTTTGTTTCTGAATGGTGAATTCGAGTTAGCTTTGCAAACCTGGTGGAGAGAGGTAGGGTAAGCCATGTGTAGTGTTAACAATAAATTCTAGGCCATGTGGTGTTTATTGGTTGCAAGGCCGAGTCATTTCACCTTCCCAGAATATGAAATGATAATTTTATGGAAGCGCTACGAAATGTTTTCGCAGTGCCTATAACAAACATTTTTAGGATTGCGTGTTTAGATTTTGGAAGCCTGTTTTGTCTTGATCATTGCATCATTGGTTAAGAGAGGTGTATGTGACTTGGATGAGGTGAGAACAAGGATTGGAAGGCATCAGAGAGATCTTTCTTGGAATTTTGCAAAGAAAATCCACTTTCTTATTTTGACTGCATATGTTTAATTAAATTCTTGAATTTCCAAAATTGGGAAAAAATAGAGTTGTGCTTGTTGGTAGTAAAGTAGGGCCTTGACTGCGGTAGCGCATAGAGCTAAGTATGATAACTTTGTCAGAAGAAAGTGTGTGACATTGAAGCAAGTCAAGTGAGATGTATGGGTGTTCTAACACATAGAGGGGAAAAGGAAGTGTGTCCCTTAGAAGCCTATAATTGTATGTAGCCTGAAAGGAACACACGAGCTGAATGACATCACAAGATGGAAGTGGACTAGTCCACAAACCAAAGTGACAGATTAACACAACGACACATCTTCAACAAGATTTGTACAATCACATACAAAATAGTTCATACAAAAATGCGTAAGTTAAATAACATACATTTCTAATGTAACTAGAATAGTCAAACTACAATAACAACATATGCATGAAAACGTGTTGGCCTAGTTTATTATTAAGTGAAGGTTCCATCCATACATACACCATTGACAACCATTAGCCTCAATAGTGGAACATTACCGTCAACACAAATTGCTCCTACAAAGAGATGTACTCGCTCTATGCTGTGGAGACGTCAAGGCTCATCACAATACTCTCCAAGCCTTCTCTAAGTAATGCGTAGCCAAAATATTAGCTCCCGAAAGCCTCTACTATGAGTTATGAGGTTTTATATATAGAAAAGGGTGGGGTGACCCTTGACATTCCACTTTGACTCTTTGGGTACCCTCATGAATCTTCACATTACATAGTGATTGTTCACAGTCCACTAATGGCACTTTGAATTTCACTTACAACATGTTTACAATAATCTACAATTTCCACATATACCCATGTGGGACAAAATAGACTTAATTCAACCTAACAAGACAAACACCATTACTCGGGGTCTTGAGGAAAGGCCAACTTGACAACACCTGATACCAGGGTTGGTACTGCACTATTGTGTCCTCGTACTATTTGGTGATGTCTCTCTCAAAGCGAGCTCTCGCCTCCATGGCTTTCAGATATATGTTTCTGAAACCTATGTCCTGAGTGTGGTTGGAAAACCAATGTACTTCTACATATTCTTTGCACATAGTTGCAAGTCATCACTGGTGGCCTCACAAATCAACTACTCTATGTACTTGTCAACCTCCAACATGACTTGGTTTTTCCTCATGTCTTGAGTTAGGGTTCCGATTGAAGGATATTGTGTGCCCTCATTATGACATTCAGACTCCTGAACAACCGTGCATATGAAGCCTCAATGCTGGTGATGAGTGGAGGGATCTTCTCATAGTTCTGGATCAACATCTGAATACGTGAAATCTCTACCTATGAATTCCTCATCTTATGCAAGTAAAGAGGGGATCCCTTGTACCTCATTATCGATTCCTGTACTGTATATTCTTTCTACAAATCATCTCGCTCTGATACCATGTAGAAATTCCCACCTGTAGATCACCTGATAATGCAATATACTAAAGCAAAATACTTGATCTACTTCTACAAGAAATTATGCGGAAGCTTAATCCAATATGAGAAAGATCAATAGAACACATATAAATGATAAGAAGAAATTAATCACACATGAAACAGAAGAAATAACTAGGGGAAAGCCTCAGCCTAGAACCCCAACTCTATATTATCATACAAGTGGAAATATGTTCAATATTTAAAAAAGAATCAACTCTCAAGCTATCCTGCTCTGTCTGCAATACCTCTGCTGCTCATAGATAGTCAAAGGTCTCTATCAAGCCTTCTCCTCTGCCCTCCAAGCCTCTTATTTCTTTTCACAATTTTCCTTGGGGTCCAGTGAAGCCACATGTGTGAATTGGCCTCTTCACACACTCACTAACCTCTAATCTAACTACGCAATCCTGAAGGAGATAAATCCTTCTCCATGGATGAGTTTCCTTTATAGGAATAATCCATCCAACTGATAGTACACTGTACCTCCTCTAATCTCAACTAGGTCTCTGTCTGCACTGACATGCATGAGTTATTCATGAGATAATATTCAGTTATCTGAAGAACAATAGTTATATGAAAGCATGTATTAACTAACTGAACTCACATTGATTTAAACAAACTGCTTAAATCAATCTAACTGGACTTGACTTAGTTAACTGAGCCAACTAATTACAACTCAAATTACAACTCATCCTTATCTCTTTAACTGATGGATAAATTCCTCAATTAATAGAGAAACTGTTGCATGTCCTCACATAGACTTCATGTTTGATTTTTCACAACTAATTAACTCATGGTGAATTAATTAATCTATTTTCAAACAGTTGTTAAGTTCAAATTCGAATTTTACTTCCTATTGCTAGTCCAGGGACTGACTAAAATAGGAATCCATACTGAACTACTAAAAATAGAATGCTATTTTTAGCACTTCCATTTTTCATTCCCTATTGCTCATTCCAGCACTTGTACCCAAACTGCTATTTATAGCAGTGCTATTTTGAGCATTTCTTGTTGCCATTTTCAACACTCCCTATTAACAAGAAAGGCTTCAACTTGAACTTGATCCTGCACCTTTGGAATGTTCTACATGCAACACTTCTACCAAGTGTGGTTGCTCCAGCAACTCTAGAAAAAAAAAAAACTCCCAACTAACCTCTCTGTTGGGCTAGAAATGTACTCTGATGCTAAAGCTCCATCTACCACTGACAAGTGCTCCCTCTCTAACCTCTAAGCTATTGCAACACTACTCCATGCATCTCTCACTGTTGCACACCTCTCTGTAACATCCTGCATTGGTGCAACACTCCTGTGCCTCTCGCATTGTTGTAGCCTGCTAGCTCTACACAGTCCCAGGACTCCTACATTGTAGCTCTCTCTGCTGCTCCATCCACATCTTTCTCTACCTAATCAGCCAGTCCTGCTACTCCTCATCGGGGCTCCTATAGCAAATTTGAATAAAAGAGGTTAGGTACCTCAAGGATCTTGCCCTTATTTCAGCCTCCGTGGAACGATCACTCCACATCGCCCCACCTCCTACCTGGAGGTATGGCTGCATGTGATCCCTCTGCCCACCTAGATCAAAATTTCCCCCTACTGGAGGTCTTTGCATGAGTAGATGTCTCTAATCAATCTCCTCTCAGCTTCTCTAGTTGTGGTTGCTCCACAACCTCCTGAAGCTGCTTCACCAATTGTGGCTCTTCCATAATCGTCTGAGACTTCTTTTGGTGCTGCATGTTGAGAGGTAATGTACTCTCCCTCTCAACCACCAAGTCTCCATCAGCTGCCTTGCTCCTCAAGGCTTTGCATGCATCTTGAACCTCAAGAGCATACAGGTTCTTGACCTGTGAACCGATCTGCTTCAGCTGTCTAGTGATGATGTGTCTAAGGAAAACCTTTCCCTTACTGAAGACTACATCATAGCCTCTGTCTTACAACATCCTGATCGACACCAAATTTCTCTTCAGTCCTGGTACATACTTAACATTGGTCAAGGTAATGCAAGTTCCACGCTCCGTCTAAAAGATAACCGTGCCTACACCTGAGACGCTATACTTTTCATCATTACCAATCGCTATGAGTATCTAGAGATCTTTATCCTCAAAGGTACTGAACAAACTCTTGTCACCGGTCATGTGGAAAGAAGCTCCACTGTCAAGAAACCAACCACTTCCCACCATGGATGAAACCATGCATGTGAACAGTGTGAAATCCAACTCGAACTGTGAGGCCAAAGCCTCACCTTCAGATCCTTCCACAGATCCCTTCTTGTATTTCCTCAGTCGACAATTTGTAGCAAAATGGCCCACCTCATGACAACGAAAGCATCACACTTTCTATTTGTCAAACTTCTTCCCACCATGGGAAGAGCTCGAATTGGAATGAGAAACCTTCTCCTTCCCCTTCTTTGCCTTACTCACTAAGGCACAGTTTTCTTCATCCTCCATGGATGAAGAACCATCTCTGGTGCTTCTTCTTATCTCCTCCTGCATCAAATCCGACCAAAGTCATTCCCAATATGGTAGTTTTTCTCTTCCATTAACTGAGTTTTGGTAGCTATGCCAACTCTTAGGAAGACCGAGGAGTGAAAGACTCACCATGCCATCATCAGTGGTCGTGATCCCCACACTTCCAAGCTCATCCCTATAGGTGGTGAGCTTGTTCAAGAATGTAGAGATCTTATCGCCCTTTTCACACTTGATTTTCCAAAGCTTGTCTTTTAGCGCTAGCTTCCTTTGATCACTGCTATTTTGATATAGATCTTTCAATGTTTTCCACATTGAAAACTGTCTCTCCTTCCCATGGAGACTCAAGACTATGTGATCTCGAACTCCCTCTAGAAGGATTCTCCTTTCTCTAGCCACACATTTCTTCCATTCAGCCAATTCAGTAGCACCAGTCGGCTTGGGGACTTATTGATCAATGAAGTCCTTTAGACTGTTGTCCTCTAGTACTACTTCCATGTGATCCTTCCAGGCTATATAATTCGAATTTCCATCAAGGGCATGTTCGAGTCTTAAACCATTGAACACCATAGGTGAAATAGAGATGTGATAAGAACTCAATTTCTATATTCAGGAATCACAAACTTCAAACTTCTCCCTTTTTGTATATTGTTCTTCCTTGATCACATTTGCTTTGATACTATGTAGAATTTTTCTACAAATCAGCTAGCTTTGATACCAAGTAGAAATTCTCACCTGTAGATCGCCTGATAATGCAATATACTAAAGCAAAATACTTGATCTAATTCTACAAACAATTATGTGGAAGCTTAGTTGAATATGAGAAAGATAAATAGAACACATATAACTGATAAGAAGAAATCAATCACACATAACATAGAAGAAATAACCAGGGGAAAGCCTCAGCCTAAAACCCCAACTCTATATTATCATACAAGTGGAAATTGTTCAGTATTACAAAAAGAATCAGCTCTCAAGCTATCCTGCTCTCTCTGCAATACCTTTGTTTCTCATAGACAGTCAAAGGCCTCTCTCAAACCTTCTCCTCTGCCCTCCAAGCCTCCTATTTCTTTTTGCAATTTTCCTTGGGGTCTAATGAAGTCACATGTGTGAATTGGCCTCTTCACACACTCACTAACCTCTGATCTAACTGCGCAATCCTAAAGGAGATAAATCCTTCTCCATGGATGAGCTTCCTTTATAGGAATAATCCATCCAACTGATAGTACATTGTCCCTCCTCTAATCTCAACTGGGTCTCTGTCTGAACTAACATGCATGAGTTATTCATGAGAGAATATTCAGTTATCTGAAGAACAACAGTTATATGCAAGCATGAATTAACTAACTGAACTCACATTAATTTAAACAAACTGTTTAAATCAATCTAACTGGACTTGAATCAGTTAACTGAGCCAACTAATTACAACTCAAATTAGAACTCATCCTTATCTCTTTAACTGATGGATAAATTCCTCAGTTAATAGAGAAATTGTTGCATGTCCTCACATAGACTTCATGTTTGATTTTTCACAACTAATTAACTCATGGTGAATTAATTAATTTATTTTCAAATAGTTTTTAAGTTCAAATTCGAATTTTACTTCCTATTTCTAGTACAGGGACTGACTAAAATAGGAATCCATACTGAACTGCTAAAAATAGAATGCTATTTTTAGCACTTCCATTTTTCATTCCCTGTTTCTCAATCTAGCACTAGTACCAAAAATTCTATTTATAGCAGTGCTATTTTTAGCACTTATTTTTTTAGCATTTCTTGTTGCCATTTTCAACATGTACATGCGCAATAGCAACATGGATGTCTTTAAGAGTTTGGGTTGTCTTCGCGCATTGCTGCTAAAAAACATATAGATGGACAACCGCCTTATGCATGGTGACAAACCTACTATACAATGTTCACATGGTGGTATCAAGAGTTGATACTTCACTAAGTATCACTTTCTTCATCTCTGCCATAGGGGTTCCTGTAGAGTGCTTTGTTCTCTGCCTGGCCTCTTGCAATTCCTTTGCCATCCGATCATTCTCTGCTATCAAAAACTTGTCCGTTGAACTCGTGGCCTTTTCATAGGCCTTAGAAGCCTTGGCCATGGAAACTGGATGTCTTTTAACATGTTATATAATCATCATTTATTCTATGTGCCTAGGTGATGTGTGATCATTCGGGAGCTGCTTTCTTCGTGCTTGTACAATCCTCTGCTATGACTCATCAAATGATAGATTGTACTCATCCATCTCCAGATCATAATCAAGGAGAACAAATTCTCTTTTCTTGCTCAGGATTGGTCATGATTCTGGATATGGCGGAGACTATGGAGCGACCTCAGATGCTTTCGGCATGCAATCAGTGTCTTGGTCCTGTGGCTCTTGTTCCATCTCCATGTTTGTTGTTTCAACCATCTGTTCAACCTGTTGAGAAAATTCCTGAACTTGCACCTGCTCACCCTCCTCTTCATCTACTGGCTTCTATGTTGTCTTAACCTATATAGGCATAGTTTACTCTGTCAGTGTGTCTTGTCTTTCCTCCTATTCTTATTTCTACTTTTCTTCCTTTTCTCTCCTTTTGAGCTCTTCTCTGTTTTTAGCTTATTTTTTATTTCCTGCAACTTCCTTTCTACATCTTCCAGCCTTTTTTTCTTTCTCTTCCTTCATTCTACTCTCCTTTCACATTGTCACTTCTTCGCCTCTATCTCCAAATATACTTTCTCAACAAGAGGATCTTCTCTGAACTTGTAGCTTTTCTCAGCCTCTTCTCTTTCAACAATCTTCCTCTTGCCTTTGTCTTGTGTTGGTTTGTTTCTCCTTGCTATCGTTGTTGTTTATTCATATAGTTTTGCTGCCTGTATTGTTTCTTTCCATTCTATAGCCATGTTGATAGTTTATTAAGCCTAGAGGAGTCATAACAATACCTCCAAGGATCTTCCTCTAGCCAATTACATGCCCCGTGGATCCATGGGTAATGCACCTTCATACAATAGTTCTTTCAAATGTAGTGGGGACCATATATATTGAAACTCTTTGCGTGAACTCAAACTTCTGCAAGTACTTAGCCTTGGCATCTGCGTCCTTCAAACTCTAAATCTCATACAATCCAATCCACAAAGGAAGAGCAGGCCATGGTTTCTTCTTCCTCCTATGCAGTCCTGCTGATAACCCTATGGAGATGTGATATGCAACATCTTGCATGACCAACTTTTCTATGGAAAACCTTGGTAGCACATGTAGAGGCTTCTCTCTACCAAACATATTGATGAAGGTGCAACCGGGTGAGGCATACCAATCTATAATGCTAAGCAATGCCTACAACACTTCTTGGGACATGCAAGGTGGATCCTGTTCGAATATCATCTTGTACACTAGGGTGATGAAGTGGTCAGACAACCTCACCATGACTCCTCGGTTGCTACACTTAGGGAGCATCTCATAATAGATTTTCACATCATCTTCTGACGGTGTACATTTCCAACCCATGCTAGGAAATCACTGTTGGGCACAGATTGCATCAAGCAGGTATGTAGACATAAAGAATCTTGCTTTCTTATCCTTAGGCAGACTTTGGGAATTAGAAACATGCACTTTCAACTGAAGAGCCAACATGGTTGACCAATTGAATGGCCTTCCTTAATTTTCCAACTGATCCAACACAACCACCCAACTCTATGGGAAGGTTTATGTGCTCTGTTGACCATACAAATGACATGCAAAGATGAACAAGAGTTGGTAAGCCTTCCTGAGTTAATTCATCTTAGATACCTGGTTGGGTGTAATCCTAAACTTCGATGGCTCTCATACCCAATTATTCATGATGTCTCTAGTGTTCAGCTTGTTGTTGGGAGTAAAGAAGAGTGAATCCACATGGTTCACAGGCTATGGTAAGTGATACATCTGATGATAGTTTTCCATCCTTAAGGTAGCAAGTTGTGTTCCACTGGGACTGATCAATGTCATTATCTTAGGATCGATATGTGAGACAATCCAGTGAATGATGTCCACGCATGGGAAGAAGGGGTACCTGCATGCAACCCTGTACAAGCCTGACTTGTGGATGTTGACATAAACTTGTCAGTCTTCCAAATCTTCCTTGAAACTACCCTTAAATATTTCCTTTATTTCATGCAATGTAATCTTCATGTCCTTCTCTATGAACAATCATATGTCTTCGTAGACTTGCAAGTTCATTGACACCTGTTCAACTACATCTCCAGTGCTGCTTTCTATATTATCCTTTGAACTGGCTCTCTTGGAAACCATGTTGCTTGTACTGCTGAGAAGCTACTCAATAATTGATGTACCTGGAGATAGAGAGGACACTCATGGCATGCAAATGTTAGCTAAAATAAACAAACTCTTCAAGGACTGATCATTGAACAAACTAGGCAACTGTTGCGCAAGATTGCACAGTTGTGACTTAGAGAGGTGAGGCGCTGTCAGTTGGATCTGCACATTTCACAATCCCAGCTGCTACTTAGGGGTACTAATGACTGGAACTATGAAGAGCACAATCTAGTTTGGCTTGTTGAGGACTGAAACTGTGCAATGTGTGGTTAAGTCTGGCTTGATGTTGGCTGGGACTTCACATTGCGCAATCCCAGTGGAAAGGCGCGGGTACTGTCTCTTGGAACTTCATAGAGCATAGCTGGAGCCAGTCACAGGTAGCCTCAACATAATCCTTGGAGCCAAGGCAGAGCGTTGAGATCTAGAAATGTGCAACGCATGTCGGGAAGAGCTAGATCTAGGCCAAGACAGCCTAGATCTGCCTAAGGGAACTTGAAATTGAGTAGGTCTGAATGCATGAGCGAAGGATGGTGTAGATCTTACTGAATGATCATGCATGAAATCAAAGCAAGTGCATAAATTATTCAAATAGATGAACAATGAATCTTGTGGGGATATTCACTGGAACGACGACTGTTAGTGCAAAAACAAGGTTATGCATGCGACATTAAGGAAAGGTAATGCAGAACTTGAAACAAAACTTCTACAAGTTAAGAAAAACTAAAACACCAGTGGTCATTCAATAAAACATGCAAAAAAACACTTACACAAGCCAACGAAACAAAAGCGACATAAAAAGATGCAAAAGACAAGAAAAGAAAAACTTACCTGGAAAAACTATGTCGATTGTGCTGATGTTTCCTAGATTCCTCGGGAATGCTAGAGATCCAAGATAGAATGTGAAAATGAGCTCTGGCATCATTCATTAATTAGATTTGATTGATTTAAGGTTTATGATGCACATGCCAAAAATATAGGAAGAAGTGACAAGTGGCGACAATTTCTAAATTTAGCTCAAGTGTAACTCCCACTGCTAAAAATAGATCCCTATTTTTTAGGGATCCCTTTTCTCTCTTCGATTTTTTCTTTTCTTTTCAGGAAAATTATCCATGCATGCATGGAGAATTTGCGCAGTTCTCGGGAGAAATGGGTAACCTACTAGCACATGCATTGGGCAGCAGCTGAGGAAATGCTTCTGCGTAGTTCTTGCATTGGGTGGCTCTGACTGCCTCTCATGCTCTGCATAATTTTCCAGCTGAAGAATGTCAACTAGGCCTGCGTAGTTCTGGAGCTGAATTTCACTGCTGGGTTGATCTACACAATTCTTGAGAACAAGGCTGGTTGCTAGGCTGCACTATGTAATTCCTAAGAGCAAGGTTGGTTTCCCTCTAGGACTGTGCAGTTCACCAAGGTAGTGAAAGAATTGGATGGGACCAAGTCACGAGGGTTAGCTTGTGGTTATACAACAAAGCAAGTAAGCGACTCAAGCTATAAAGTGAAAGAAAAATTTGATGAAAGCACAAGTACCTGGGTAGTGCAAGACAAGCTAATGAAATTTTAATAGGGAGGCTCCAAAATGAAGTGAAGGAAAAATTTTGGAGGGTGGTTGTAGCTGCTACAACACCACCCCAGTCTGTCATCAAATAGAGAGGAGTGCAATTTTAATTCCTTTGGAAACTTTATTTCCGATTGTTTATTTCAAGTGGATATATCGAACATCTCAAATTTTAGTTCTCTAAAGTTCAAATTTATTTTTATTTATAACCATGCAAAAAACCAATCGATAAAAATCCACACTTTTTAGTTTTTTTCTTCGACATTCTATTTCATTAAAACCCCTCAATTTTAATTTTTTAACTAAACATTCGATTTCGAACTAACTTATTTCCCACCATTTAGAATCTTTATTCCATTATTTTAATATAATTTTCAAAATAAAACCCCACATTTTAGGTTTTATGTTTTATGTTATATTAATGGAATGAAGATTCCAAAATGATGAGAAGGAAGCTCCTTTGAAATCAAATGTTCCTTTATTAAAAAACCAAAATTGTGGAGTTTTAATAATTAATTTTTGCATTGTTATAAAATTTATACTAAAAACCATTTTGTTAGATAGTACTAAAAATTGTCAAGTTTGTTAGATCTCCATTTCAAGCAACTTGTTGGTGATAAAATTACTGAGATGTGATAACCATATGTGCTACAAATTGAACAAGGGTGATTGTGGGCATTCTTTCCAAATTTGAAACGACATCTAGGGAAGGTTGTGGGTTGTATACTTTGACAAATATTGGATTCAGAGGAGTGTGGAATAATGGTTCATATTTGGCTTCAAGCAGAAGAAATTGTGCCATTAGGTGTGTTGGCTTCATAATGGAAGGATATTGTTAGTGGGCTTACCAGATTTGGACTCTCGCTATTAGATGTGGTCGATACTCTAGTTTGGTCTTGGATTCACTCTCGAGGGATGTTAACAACTAAACTAGGATATGAGGCCTTAACTTTAGTCAATGAGGATGTATAGAGGAAATGGTGGTATCAATTGATTTGGAAATGGAAATATCCTTTAACGATTAGGGTGTTTTTACGTTAAGATGCCATACTAACTATGGTAACCACTACAATGGGAATGGGAAAAGAAGTCTCATGAAGAGAAAATGTAATAGTGGGAAAGATCGGCTTCACACCCCACTTCAACAACCTCCATCCACTCGATTTAAATATGTATATATCACCACTATGATCGAATTGGTGCCACACTCTCACCAATCTCCCAATGTGTAGTATCTATGGTTGTGTCAAGTTTATTTGTCTATGTGCAAAGGATTACATTAAAAAATAAAATCCATGAATTTTCCTTAAAGAACCAAAATATAAAAACATCAGTGGTGGGTTCTGAATTACACCATCTACACATCATCTGCATTTTTAAGGCGGCTTTGCATTTTTTATTATTGAATTTGAATTGGTGTTTCATTCATTTTTAATTGGGAAGACATGGTCCAATAGAGAGTAGAAATAAGAGATAAAACAAAAATCAGAGAGGCAATGACACATATTGAAGTCCAACCCCAAGAAGAACAACAAAACACAGTTGTTAATGGAAAGTTGAGTGGGTAAATCATAGATAAAGAAAAGTGTGTGAGGTAATATGAATAGTTTGTCTTCAAGGTCTAAAGGAATCCATCTCTGGACAACTTTTATGTGAAAAGGAAAACCTAAAACCCTTGAAACAATAAAAGATGAACTGAATGTGCATTTGATAAATAAAATTTTTGTTTCTATAGTTTTTGAGCCATATATATTCTCCATCTAGAACCAAAGGAAAAGGTAGGATCATCACTAACAACATAAGAAAATCAAGCACAATCTAAACATTGATGGAGCCTTTCTCCACTAGTATTTAGGCACCTATATACTATGTTTTGAAAAATAATACAAATAGTGAGTTAGTTCCTATCAGGTTGATGTTATGAAAGGTATCACCTAAAGGCTTCCCTTGATGGGTTGATAACTATCATGAGGGTTCAATCAATGGTTTGACGGCCTAGTAATGGATGGAATGGATGAAATCCTTGAGCCATACCATATATATAAGCTGAAAGAAACAAATACCAGGTTATTACTATTGGGGGTTACGATTAGGAGCGAGGGAACGCACACACCTTCCCCCCACAATGTTGGCGTTGTGGATATGTGTGAAGGATTACATTAAAAAATAAAATCGATAAATCCACCTTAAAGAACCAAAAGATAAAAACATCAGTGGTGATTTTTTAAGTACATCATCTGCATTTTTAAGGTGGGTTTTCATTTTTATTTTGATTGAATTTTAAGTTGTGTTTCATTCATTTTTTATTGGGAAGTTTTGGTTCAACAGAGAGCAGAAATAAGTGATACAAGAAAACAAAAAGAGGTAATGGCACATATTTAGGTTCAACCCCAATAAGAACAACAACAGGGAGTTGTCAATGGCAATGAAAATCAAGCATTTGTTAAGGTCCAACCCTAACAACAACAACACATATTTATTAATGGCAATGACAATTAGGAATGAGAATGAACAACTTAAAAGAGATCTAGGCAAAAGTTAACCGATATTTTGATGTTGTGGGATTGGGTTGATGTTGTGGGGCTGTGTTGATGTTTTGGGGTCAGGTTGACAAGAGGACGAGGTGATCGAAATAATTTCTCTAACACCCAACACTTGTGAATCAACAAAGAAAAATTAGACATGTCACAACTTAATAAAAAAACTAACTCAAAATAATGAAAAATGAAATACCTAACTCGATTGGGTTGATGTTGCGTGGTCGGGCTGACAGGAAGACGAGGCGCTTGAAATAATTCCTAAAACACCCAACACCTACAAATTATCAAAAATAAATAAATTTGACCAGTCACAACTCAACAAAAATAACTAACAACTAAAAAAAATGAAAGACGAAATGCCTAACTCAACAAAAATGATTTCATAACAAGGCCACAACAACAATTTGAAAGAAGTGTATATAGTGTGAAAAATTTGTCAGGACCTCACAATGCACATATATATAAACACATTTTCAATCAAAAATCTTGTTCAACCAAACAATTATTTTCTTCTAAAAAATATTTTCAAAAAATCATTTTTTATTCGAAAACACTAGTGGTCAAATCCCCCCCATGGCCAAAAATCAGTTGCACGAGATTCAAGGTTGTTGTTAACTTAAACGTCGAAAATTTCAGCCAAATTTATGTTTAACTGTTCAACCAAAGAAATAATAGTTAAACTAAAAAAATCAATTATGTTGGCCAAAAAAATTAAATAGTTCAGTCGAAAATGTGTGATCAAAATTTTTTCGCAAGAAATTATAACAAAAGTGTAACCCAAATTCACATTTTCACCTTATATATCTGGTGCTTTTGCAACCAATATAGTTTGTTGGTATCCTATATTTGTTGAGCAGGGATGAAGTCAGCCTTTATGTCCTTTTGTAGGTAGAGGAAGCCCTTGGAGCGATTTTTGAGTTGACCTCTTGTAACACAATGATGTTGCCAAAGCAAAGGATGAGGAGTAGGAGGGGAGGAGGTGGTAGAACCTAGCCCGGAAGCATGGGGAAAATCTCTTTACCCATGATTCTATGGTGACTTATTTCAATTCAATTCTGCCTAAAATTCATCAGGAAATTTGGGTGCTTGAGATAAAAGTTGCAGAGGAGAGGCAGTATCTTTAGGACTCAAAATTATTGGAGGATATGTTAGTTCAGGCATTGGACCATGGTCACACTAGGGGAAAGGGTAAGAAATATTTAAATTCAGTAGCACTCCATTGAAAAATGAAAATATTGCCAGGCTTGGTGTTTAGGGATAAACAAGTGGAAAAGTAAAATATTTTCACCTCTTTGGAGGATGTGAAGTGGATGCTTAGAAACTTGAGGTTTTGTGTGGATAAAATTAACATTCGGTTGGTGCATGTGGAGAGTCACATATCATAATATTGAGATGGTTGGGCCCTGATGGATCCCCCTGCTTCTAGTGCTAGGGTTATAACCAATATATCATCCTTAGACAATGAACAGTGAGAATGAGTAGTGGGTGGCGACTTTTGGGTCTCTCTTAAATCTTCTGTTTTTTTCCTTGAAAGGCTCCTTAATTTTCTTTAGGTCAATGGATGAAAAGAAAAATTTGATTGCAGTCGTGTGATTCAAAGGTTTGTGTACAATTTTCATTTAGATTTTATGGAGCTTTCTTTCATATCTATTGTTATAGGTTTATGGTTTTATGCGAGGATTATGATTTTTGGGGAAGGATTGCTAGTAAATGGGTTGATGGTGGTGGTTTCTCCCTCTGGCAATCATTGGTTCTGTGGCAGCACCTTGGGAGGATCCTGTCCTGGTATTTTTCAATGCTCAGGTGGTTCTCTAGTCACGGTGTAATGGTAATTTTTATATATGATTTTGGACAAATGCTAGTGTGGGTTTTGTACCAGACATATCCTCTTGTACTTTGGCTCTTGCTTCAACATATATTTTGTGTAGGGATGTTTCCATGCATGTTATGGCAGTGATATTTTTGTATGTGTAATGGCAATGATATATCCGTATTTTGGTTGGAAAGTTTTTATGGATCTTCTAGGAAACTGTTAGAAAATGATATATTACAGAGAAATGGAACACATCAAATATTGCAGAAATATAAACATAGAAAAAGCATCAAACAAGAGAGACACATATATACGTGGTTCACCCAATTTGGGCTATGTCCACAGAGAAACAACCAGTCCTTTCTTTTATATTATCCAGCAAAATGAAGAGATACATCCTACAACAGATCCGTTGTAATTCCCTCTTTGCTCTCACACAATCTCCTCTCTCTTTCTTGCTCAGAATACGAAGATACATAGCCGCAATACAATTCCCTCATATATAGCGAGGGGTTGCCTTCTAGGGAAAAAACCCTAAATTAAACATAACTTCTATCGTTAGCTTTCTGCCTAATTAATGACCTAGATTGACTACAAAATTACAACATTTTACAAGGCAATTTTACATATTTTTTAGCCTTTTCCCCCCCTTGGACCCTCATGGCGGTGCGCATAAACAGGCGGTGTTTCCACCACATTACGAAATGGTGTCCAATGCAACTATACCTATGAATAAAGAAGATAATCAGGCTCCACACCCAACAGAAACAAAGGTCTAGGCCCTAGTGATGGTGCTTCCTCTATGCGTCACTTCATAATTTTAAAACAATTTTGTTGAAGTAATATAAAGTTTGTTATTCCACAAAAATAAAAATGAATTTTAATTTTTAAATATTTCAAGTTTTTTTTATTAAAATGAAATATTTTATTAATTTAATTCATTGACATGTATATGATGACGATGATGATGATTAACATTTACTAAGACTTATATGGTCTACCAAACTTTAAGAAGGGAAGAGATTAATCATAATTATTTAACATTTTATATTTATGCTATAAAAGAATTAAGTGAAGCATTCCAACATCACCATAGTTTTGTTGAGTTAAAAAGTCAAGAAGGTTGGTAGTGTAACAAGTATTTTGGAAACATATAGAATGTGAGTATAAGATGAACAATCTAAGAAAAAATGCTTTTCATCTTCAACCTTCTCACGATCCCATAAATGACAATCATTTTTATCCCATGGTATTTTGAGAATTGATCAAGTTTGAGTTTCATTATAAAGCTTATGAGAATTGGTTCTAATTTTGGTAATGCTATTTTTTTCTTAACAATAATTAAGACAAAGATATAAATTCGGATTTGGAAATTAAAGTTGATCACTTGCTTAATCATACTAAATTAAATTATAATAATTTATTTAAATAAATAAAACATATAAATTTAATTAATATTTAAAAAAATTTAAAATGTTATATCAAATTGAAAATTTAAATCTTAATCTCAAATACAATTAACATATTAGCTCAACCATAAACCACAATTTAAAATATTATTTTTCAATTTATAAGTAAAAAACAAAATAGAACTTTAAATGGACTATTGAAATAGAAATTTAACATTTTCCATTTAGATTTTATTACACTAATATTTTATTAATATTTACCTAAATTATATATCATTTTTAAAACAATTCTAAAATATCAGACTCCATTTTTTTTTTGGGTAAATTGTATTGCCTTTCAAATAGAGATGTACAAGATAATACTTAAAAATATTATGCTAATGTTTCACTTGGGATATCAGACCAAAGACAAAAGTTTACACTCCATAGGGAGGTGAGAGATAACAAAGTAATAAGATAATCAAAATTAAATATATAAAAAGTGAAAAGTTGGACTATCCAACATTAGAAGCAAATAGTGGGAACTAGAAACCAATAAAATAGAAACATAGAAGAAACTAAGTAGAGGTATCAAAATCCATGGCTGCAACCTAGATAGAATCTTTGTTTTCACTATGATGCCTCCTAGTGGGTGTGATGCGAAGGTGTTGTTCAATGTGTTCCATCCTTTGATCCATGTCCTTCATATGGTGATGTAAATTTTTAAGCGAATGGAAGACATATTCTTGATGCTCGTCCAAGTAAAATAAGGTTATGCCAAGGAGGATATTCATGTGTCAATATAAATCTATTGTGTGTGTATATTGGTTGAAGCCTTTGCGAATATGCCTAGTATCTAGTACCCAATTTTCCATCTCAGCAAGTACCTTAGTGTGCGATATTTGGTGTGTTTGAGAGGTTCCTTCCTCCTTGGCATGGGTAAATTCCTCCTGGATGGGGCCTAAAGTGAGCTCGCGAAAGCAAGCAATGGTTTCCTCCAAGCGATGGTGCATACATTTGTTGCCCCTATGGGCCCATTCTTCATAGTAAGTTGTACCATTGTGGGTGTGAGCATGATGAAAAGGCATGGGGGGAGACCAAAAAGGAACATGTAACAGAGGGCAAAGAGAGCAGAGATGAAAGAATTAGAAAGCTGGGGGGGGCATGTAATGGAGACATGCGTAAGAGAGATATCATAGCGAGGACCATGAAAAAGAGAAACCATCAGCCACATCTAAGGAGAGAGGGAGGAAAATTGATCGATGAAGGTGGGGGGATGAAACTTACAGATTGAACTGATGAAAATTCCTAAAAGCTAAGGCCATATAGAAGTTTTTGGGATATTAGAGCATAAAGGTAGCAGGGGATATCAAAACTAATCAGAGAAAAAAACACATGACGGATGGAAGAGATACTAAGGATGAGAGAGGGAGCAAAGAGTCAAAAATGATTTCCAGGATAGGAGGAGTCTAGCGAAGCTATCTAGAAAACCTTATGCTAGTAAGAAATACTATTTATACCCTATTTGCATAACATCGTGGGTGAAACATTTGTTGGACTGCCACCTAACCTATAAGAGGAAAGAAATTGTAGAACAAGCATAAAGATGTGAGATTAATGGAAATTACCAGCTGCACTACAATGCTATACAACAAAATAAGAAGTGACTCCACTGAAATGGTAGTTTCCTAATGGAACATAATGTTTCCAATTGTTTCTAGGTCAAGGCACGAAGAAGTGAGTCGAAATATAATTGCAATTAGAGTTGCCACGGGCTATAGTTGGCAAGACAGGTTGGTTGCGTATGTCACCAATAGCACCAAAATTGCACTCACCTTGGATGAGAATGCACAAGAACATAACCACAATTGAAATTAGTTGGTACTTCACAAGAGTGGAGTTCCAGTAGACAGACTGTATACATGGATTGCAATCAATCAAGGCCTGAGTGTGGGATGCTTAGAGGGTTAATGTTGTGAATGATAGTCTCCATTCATATTTTTGGAGTAACACAAACATATTTAATGCAAGGGTGTGTTTCCACATCCTCCAATCCTTTAGCTAGGTGGGATGGTGGTAGCTCCACTACTCCCCCCGCCCCCCCAAAAAAAACACCCTTTTTATTGGAAAGCACTCCATATGGGGTTTAATAAATAAATAAATAAAAATCATAAATGTAAATTAAATAAAAACCTCATTAACATTAATAAGAATTAAAAATGGGAAAAAATGTTATTTTTTTTAATAAGGTTGAGTACATTCCACTTAGTGGAATCAATAACTTCATACATTGCTATTATTTCAATAGGTGGAATGACAATTTCATAAATACCACAAGGCCAACTTATAATGTGTCTCTAAACACTTGAAACCACACAACTAAGTGCATGAAACGTGTAGCATGCCACTCGAACTAAATTATTTCAACAAGGATAAAAAAATATATATTAAGAATTGAAAATATTCACATTAAAAATAAATATTCAAATTAAAAAAAAATCTTAAAAATTCATAAAAATAAAACTATCTATCTATCTCTCTCTATACAAGGTGTTATATTATAAAGAAATATCAACCTTAAGTATGATTAAAAACAAAGCTCAAATTATAATATAATGATTTAATAATCATTTATTAAAACTATAATCTATATTTTTCTTTACTTTTATATCTTTTTTTCGAAAATCTTGCAAAAAAATTTAAAAAAAATTATATTGTGAAAATTTTAAGAATAAACCATTCTCAATGCAATCTTCATCATTCATCCCTAAACCATTCTCAATGTAATCTTAATCATTCATCCATACTAATGTTGTCTATTAAAAACATTGTCATTTCTTAAAAAAAAATATCTACTTTCCGAAAATCTTGAAAAAAATTGTAATGCAAGAATTTTATACTAATTTTGTCTTCTAAAAAATTATGTCATTGCTTGGGAAAAAAAATCAAAAATATTTTGATGGATACAAATCATTGTGCACAATCCTACGTCTATTTTAAATTAAATAAAAAAGAACCAACAAAACAAAGCTCTATGTGCATAGGTTGATGCACACCAAATGAGAGCATCTAAAAACCCATTAAGGATAAAATCAATGAGAGCAAATCATTTATATGTTTAATTATTTTGGAGATGAGTCCAACTTTTTTCAAAGCTATAAAATTCGTTAATTGATTAAATTGTATTTTAAAATTTTTGAACTCCAATTTCTACCCACATTATTTGGTCATATAATAGAGAGCGCTTACTTATATTGATTATCTTTTTTATAAAGTGCTCATGAAGTTCTTAGTATTTAAAGATATT
>APFE031362606.1:127100-194126 GCA_000404065.3 Pinus taeda
TTGCAATATGTTTGGTCACAAAGCTACTGATTGTTACAGGAGGAATATGAAACATATAAGATGTTATGCATGTAACAAGCTTGGACATATAGCTAAGGAATGTAGGAACAAAGTGTGGGAACCATATCAAAAGGAGAAAATGACATCATCACGCTTGAATATATGGAGGAAGAAGGAAGTACAGTCAGAGAAAGGTAACACAGCACAACGTACAGACATACCAGAATCAGAGGGAGCTGAAAGTACAAAACTTCAGTGTCCTGAATCTCATATGCAAACTCCATAAAGGGAAGTCGCGTATATACGCGAGTTGGATACTGCACAATCGCGTATATGATTATTTGAAGAAAGGCAGTAGGAAAAGTGGAGTTGGAAATGAATCTGGCAGATCTGGGCATGTGACTTTCTGTGGCATACTAGTGGACTGTCAATTCGGCCCTAATCAGAGGTACACAGGTGATTACCGGTGCAACTGCGTGGGCACGCAGAGCAGAAGAAGGAGAACTGCATGGGCACACAGAGCAGAAGAAGGAGAACTGTGTGGGTACGCAGAGCAGAAGAAGAAGAATTGCATGGGTACGCAATGCGACAGAGGTTCAGATGCGTAAGCACAGTAAAAGTACGCAGCGCGATAGTATCTTGGGTGCGTGGCTACAGTAGAAATATGCGGCGCGATAGAAGAAAAGGTGTGTGTGGTACGCGGCGCAACTGATGGAACAGGTGCGTGTCTACGCACTGTAATAGAAGATTTTCTGCGTATATACGCAGTGCAGCAGAAGGATCTCTGCGGGTGTACGCAAGGGAGCAGAAGGTGAAGTGCGTAGCGATGCAGGACAGATAAAGAAAAACTATGTACATGTCTTAAGGCATTTATTGATTGACTTTTTGATAAGATCTGACAGATGGCACCAGTTTAGGGGGAGCATATGTTCTTAATGCTTTGTTGGCATTATGGTCCTTGGTGATGATGCTTATGATTCATCTTGCTATGGTTATGAGTTGTTCACATGGTTCTTGGATCAGATTTGTGGTTGATTCTCTAATGATGCTTGCATGGAGTCTTTATTGTTCTTGGCACATATATGGATGAGATGCTTCCATTTGATGACTCTTGGTTCATGTAGATCTGGATGGTTATAAATGAGTTGATGCAGACGTACCTTGCTGTTGACAGATACTATGAAGCAGATCATACATTGTTGTTGCTGATATTTATCTTAGGTGATTGGTCTTTATGTAATAGTGTGTCTCTTTTGTAGTTATCTCTTCAGGTCATGTAACGTTTCCCCACTATTCCTGGGATGAATGATGTTATCATATGTAAGCTCTTGATATATCACCATTGTGATGAATGTATGTATTGCATCTTTTTGTGATAGGAAGGTCATTTATGATATATAGAGTCATGTTCTTCTTGTAGAACATCTTTTTGCAGTCAGGGGGAGCTTGAGTATGAACAACACTATATAGCAGAGCAGACATCTCAGCTTGTTCTCAGAAAAGCATTATCAGATTGGAGCACCATGGCATATACAAAAGGGGAGTTCATTCAGAGACTTCAGCAGATCTGGTTTATAGTCAAGGATAGCATGTTCTTAGGGGGAGAATCACCCTTTGCCCTTGATGTCAAAGGGGGAGAATGACGTTGAATATCTTGAGGTTGCCATCAAGTCCAAAGGGGGAGATTGTTGGCATTATGATGCATGTGTTGTACTTGATGGCAACCCTCTCATAGAAGATCATCTCACTTGTATACATTCAGTTGAATCTACAGAGGAGATATCAAATGTGACATAGTACATAGATGCAGGACAGTTCAAAGGAATCAAATGGCAAGTTCTTAGTAAGCTATGCCATCAACTCCAAAGGGGGAGATTGTTGGCATTATGGCTAAAGTGTTTTCCTTGATGGCAATCTATACAGGTGATGGATCACAGTACAACCAGTCAGTAGCAAAGATTAATGAGTAGCCTCTCAGATTGGAAGAAAATAATGGGTACGCAGGTACATCTTACAGAAGGTGCGTACACGCAGGTCGGTGTTACATAAAGTGCGTACATACCCGCAGTTATCCCATTCAGGAGGTGCGTACCCCCAGTTCACTTACTTCAAGGCAAAAAAAAAAAAAATCACACGTGGGATTTCTTATGTTTAACCCTTGGTATTTAGCCGACGGTATTGTGTTATTATGGTTTTGGCTCATGGTATTGATCCATGATTTGAGGAAGAGCTTGCCTATATAAAGCGAAGGCGATCATTTGGCTTGTGGATGTGTGTTTGGGTTGAACATCTTATGAGAGCTAGATCTGAAATATTATGATCTCTTGGAGTAATGTCTAGATCTAAATAAGGCGAATCTACTGATGGGTTGAGATCACTTCGGCGCATGATCAGATCTGTAGATCTGAAAGTCTGGGTTATTCTTGAAGTCTTGAAATTATCTATACCCGCAGGCACGCAAGTGCCGTGAAAGAAAAGCGTGGAGATACGCATGCGCAGAAGCGCTGCAGGTGCGGAGGTCCGCGGCGCCACAGAAGGCGCAACTGCGGAGGTACGCGATGCCACAGAAGGCGCAGCTGCGGAGGTGCGCGACGCCACAGAAGGTGCAGCTGAGGAGGTGCGCGGCGCCAAAGAAGGCGTAGCTACGGAGGTACGCGGCGCCACAGAAGGCGCAGCTGTGGAGGTGCGCGGCACCACAGAAGGCACAGCTGCGGAGGTGCGCGGCGCCACAGAAGGCATAGGTGCGGAGGTGCGCGGCGCCACAGAAGGCGCAGGTGCGGAGGTCCGTGGCGCCACAGAGGAATAGTGCGTACTTGTACTGAGGGATTACATGGGTGAAGCTGCGCACTTCTCTTGAAATCAATTTAGTTGTTCATGTTTTTCCTTGCTGTGTTCTGGGTGTTGAAGTGATGTCTGGTTTCTGGTATTATGATCTGATAACAGCAGTCTGAGAAGTGATTGATTATATTCTTAATGACTCATCTTTATGTGATTTGATGGACTAGATCTGATTGATGACTCTCATTGTATATGTATTAGTGATTGGGTGATTCAGAAGGTTGTTTGATTATGAGCTTCAATGTGGTTATTGGGTCCAGTATGAAAATTGGATGAAATGTGGCCCTTTTCAGATTATGTGTTGTGCTTCAGTATATCCAGTATGAAAATTGATGAAACGTGGTACCTGGAGGAGAGAAGATTGTAGGCCATCACCTACGTACTAGTATTTAAGTTAGTACAAGAGCTAAAGGAAATATTTGGAGCATTGTAGCAGGTAGCAGCCTGCGTACTAGTAAATGGATCGGCTAGTACAAGAGAAAAGGGGGTTGTAGCTCCCGTAATGGTATAAGACTGCATCAGTACAAATATTGTAAAACGTTTTTCTTATTAAGAAGAAGATTGAGATGACTTGCAGTAGGTGGTTTTCTCCCGCATTGGGTTTCCACCTTATATCATGGTGTTCATGTGTGTGCCTTATGTGTGATGATATATTCTATGTTACTGCATATGTTAACTGATAATATGATTGATAATGTTCTAATGCACTCATCTAACTGAATCATAAGAAGTTGTGGAAGTAGCATATATGAATCTGAATATGGAAATGAAAAAGTTTTATTGATGTGATAATACTGATTCACCCCCCCTCTCAGTATTATTTCCAACACCATAATCACAATTTCAAACTGTTGTATCTCAACCTATTCAAACTGATCCTTCTACCTTGTAATCAAAAATTTCAAGTCAAGAAGTTCAAGTTCCTCAAGTTGTTGTACGACAACCACTTGTTTATGGGGTTTAGCAATAACCTTAGTGTACCCTTATCTGGACTGACCTAGGCTTACACTGGTATAGTTTATTCACAACCTGGCCAACCTTTCATTGTTGGACATCAACAATCGTTAAATCCACAACAGTTGTACCAACAACAACCACAGTTGATTCAACAATCGTGGCAGCCTCAATTTCAACAACCCTAATTCCAGTGATTCCAACCCTAGTTTGGACTTGTTTCACAGGCTCAACCTTGTTTTGGTCAATCTCAAGCTTACCAAGGTCCTAGTCAACAAGGCTTTGTAGGTTATGGACAACCACACATTCAACCTGGTTATCAACAACCACCTTATACTGGTTTTGTTCAACAACAATACCAAGGTTACCAAATGTAGATTCCCTGTGTCAATTCCATCATATCTCAGGTATGCTCAACCTGACTTGAATCGACAGTTATCCTTTGTAGCAACTTTAGAATTTCCAGATTTAAATCAGCTCACTAATGATCCAATCTTATATGCACCTTGGTGGCCGGTAATTCCACATAAGTTACCATATGACATTCCAAAAGTTTAACGAAAATCTTGGAGAAGACCCATCAAATCATGTTATGACCTTTCATTTTTGGTGTTCATCAAACTCCTTAAATGACGATTTAGTCAGACTTCATCTTTTCTAAAGAACACTTACAGGTCCAGCTACTAAATGGTACATTAAATTACCAAGAGTTTCTTTCGATAATTTCACCACTTTAGCTACTACTTTTTTGACCCACTTCCAGTTACCTATCAAATATGAGACTAGAATGGAACTCTTAACCAACTTTAAACAGACTACTGCTACCCATATATCAGATCATATCCGTGAGTGGTGACGTTGTTTTCAAATGGTTAAGACATATGTTCCTGATTAGCATTTAGCTTAGTGGTTCATAAAATCCTTGTTGCCATCAATCACCGAGGATGTGGCAAAAGGTGGAGTTGTCACAGAAGAGCAAGTTATTGCTCATGCCCAATACTTGGATTTTATTTACACACAATCTGGCACGCTTTATGATAAAATTCCCAATGCACCTCGACCAACTTTCACTATTCCACCTCCTCCACAATCGAGTAAGGACTCTCATGCCGACGATGGTGTGATCGGTTCTTCAAGCACACAGTCAGTAGGAAGACCATCTAGCCAAACTCTTGTTGTTTCCAATCAAACTACCAATGCATCAAAAAATACTCTTGCCTCTGAGATTAATGCCATGTCATATGACAAAGGAAAACTAGCAGGCAGGAAAAAGGGGAAAAACAAAAAGAAACAAGAAAATTCCCCTCAAGAGAAATCATCTAATTCCTCTACTTCAGCAAGGAAACCTCGCTATCCATGTCTTATATGTAATGACAAGCATTTTACAAGAGATTTTCCACATTTCTCTGAGGTTTCTAAACTTTTAAAGACTTCAAACACATCGGCAATGTTGACAGATCCGTTTCCAACCCCAAAGACACATTTGGTTGCAACAGACCATGCTTCCACATCCCTAGTACTCATGTTATCCATCACAAAGCTACAAAACGAATTTTTGGTGTCAACAAGAAACAAATATTATGGTAATCCGTCTTCGTCAAATAATTAGGCCATTGATCAACCTAATCCTTCAACTTCGACTTCATTTGAAGTTGTTCCATCCATTGTACCTAAATTGAAAATAAAACCACCAAAGGGAGTTGTGCACAAATCGACAATTAACCCTCGAGATCGAGCAACTCAAAATTATAACATAGTAGAAGATCTTGCTCAATCGCCTTCTGCTACACTTAAGGTGTTGCAAAACTGCCGCTCCCAAAAAACAGGCTTTACTATCAGCAATAGGTGGAATAGATCCTATGGATTCAAATCTCATGGTTTCTAATCATGCGGGATATTCACCATAGTTACCGGCACAATTAGCTTTCCTAATGCAAGTAAAATCTGCCAATAAGAATGTTCACCGAACTATTATTGATGAGGGGGCATCTACTTGCATTATGTCCATGAGATGTTGGAAAGCACTTGGTTCACCGTTGTTGTCATGATCAACAACCACGTTGAAAGCTTTTGATGGAAGAACATATACTCCATGTGGGATTTTGAGTAACCTGCAAATCGAACTTGGGGGAAAAACAATTACTGTTGAAGTTGAGGTAGTTGACAAACCCCTCAATTACAACATTTTACTGGGAAGGCCTTGGGTATATGCTATGGATGGTATGGTTTCCATGTACTTTCGTACTATTTCATTCCCTTTTAAGGGTGGAATCGCAGCCATTAATCAGCTAGCCTTCTTTTCGAATAGTTCACAGGCTACAGGAAGCATTTTGTTGGTACACGGATCCCCGCTATCACTTCAAATTGTTGGAGTAGGTCTCTTTAAATATCCTTCCCTAATGGGAACTTTTACCCTCCCTTCACCATCTGATTTGGCAGAAGTGGCAAGAGTAGAGACTTGCAACATGATTTCCTCCACCTCATCTGATTTAAGGAGGATTTCCAACCAAGTTGAAGATGATAGTAATATGGAGGTGCTACCGTTAAACCCCATTGAATCGTCATAGCAATCAATCTTTCGGGCTTGTGTGGCAAACCCAAATCCATACTCAACATTTGTATGGATCGATAGGTTGTTAGAATATGGTACCTCTTCAGATCCTTTTTCATCTATACATTCTACGGATGAAGGAATCATCCAATCAATGATGATAGGAGAGGAACCATGGGAAGATTATCATCATTGTTCCCATCTTCCAAATGACATCAGAGATTATTCAAATGAACTAAACCACCCACCAATTATTGATTTCTTGTCGAATTTTGTTAGAGTAGATACTGTAGATTCTAAGCGTAATTTGTCAAACATAGAAGAAAAAGTTTCTATAAACATTTCGACCTAGCCTAACATTGTAGAAAACATTCATGTCGGAAAATCTTGTTCTCCATTGGAACCTGATAATTATTGTGCTCTTTTTCGTGAATTTAGAGATATTTTTGCATGATCTTACGAGGAGATGCCAGGAATTGACTCAAGCATTGTTGAACATGAGATTAAAATGTACCCTGATGTCAAACCAGTACGAAAGCAGCTTCAACCTGTTCATCCTAAGAAAGTCGTTGCCATTAAAGTAGAGGTTGAAATTTTTTTGCATGCTGGCTTCATTTTCCCTATACCTCTTACCGTCTGGGTATCTAACATTGTTCCAGTTATGAAAAGCAAGGGACAATCCGAATGTGTGTCGATGATAGGGATGTAAATCAAGCATGGCCAAAAGAAAATTATCCTACACCCTTTATCGACTAGATTATTGACGAATGTGCTAGATGTGAAATCTTCTCATTCATGGATGGATTTTCTGGCTACAATCAAATCAATATCTGCCCACAGGACCAATCTAAAACAACTTTTATTTGTTCGTGGGGCACATTCACCTATCGAAAGTTACCTTTTGGTTTGAAGAATGCATGGGCTAGATTTCAGAGGGAAATGAATTATGCCTTCCATGAAATCAAACACATTGTTCAACCCTATTTTGAAGATTTTCCTGCTCATTCATGAAAACGGACTTAGCACCCGCAACATTTGAGAGCAATATTTTTACGGTGTCGACACTACAAGATACGACTCAATCCACACAAGTTTGTGTTTTGTGTCATCTTTGGTCGATTGCTTGGATTTGTGGTCTCAAAATATGGAATTTGACTCAATCCAACTAAGGTTTAGGCAATCCTTGACTTGCCTCCACCTTTAAACTTGTTACAGTTACAAAGACTTCAAGGGAAGGAAAACTTTCTGAGGAGGTGCATTCCAAACTATGCTGAGTTGGCTAAAGGTTTCACTCATCTATTGAAGAAAGGGGTACCCTTCCATTGGGATCAGATTGCAAAAGCTTCCTTTGATGCTCTTAAAGATTCCCTGATTAAAGCATCCTTAATGTATACCCCAAACTATCAAAAAGACTATTACCTGTATCTCGCCGTTGCAGATACAACCATTGGCATGGTTTTATTCCAAGAAGAAAGTGGAATTGAACATCTTATTTATTACTTGAGTCATAATCTCAATGATACAGAAAGTAAGTATTCTTATGTCGAAAAGTTAGCTTTGGCAGTCGTTCAAGCTGTGCAGAGATTTCATCATTACATCCTCCTTCGAAAAGCTACTATTATATCGGATTGCAACCCTATGACATGCATTTTGTCACATCAATTGCTGGGGGGAAAATATTCAAAATGGATAGTTATTTTGTATGAGTTTGATTTGAAATTCATCAAATCTAAATCAATAAATATCTTGTTTTCACCGAGTTACTTTGTGATCTTCCCTTATCCTCCAATGTTTTAACATTAGAAGCATCAATCTTGGATGAGTCTCTATTTCTTATTTTGTCAAGTGATCCATGGTATGGAGATATACTACTCTATCTCTAGACCCAATCTTTCCGGCTTAATACCTCTCTCTCTGAACAATGACGTACTCGATACCAAGCTAAAGATTATATAATCATTGGTGATACGCTTTATCATCATGGTGTCCATACGATTTTACGTAGGTGCCTCACTCATGAGGAAGCCAAGAAGGCTTTGAATGAATTTCATTCAGGTGCTTGTGGTGGACACTTATCTAGGTATGCAACCGCACAGAGAATTCTCTATGCTGGTTACTTTTGGCCAATCATATTCAAATATTGTATTATTGATGTCAGAATATGTCAGGCATGCCAAATATATGACCGAAAAACCAGATTACCACTTGAACCATTTCATCTAGTCATTGCTGTTGGCCCATTCGCCAAGTGGGGCATTGACTTTATGACATGTAACCCCACCTCGACTGGGGGGCATGGATATATTATAGTCGTCATTGACTATTTTACCAAATGGGTCAAGTCGATGCCAACATTGAACAAAAATGGTGAAACAACTGCTTTATTTTTCTTCAACCATGTGGTTGCTAAGTTTGGTTTACCATAAGCCATAGTTATAGATCATGGATCGCATTTTCGCAATCACATGATGGTTGAGTTGACCGCCAAGTTAGGACTGTCACATGATAGTTCTACTCCATACTACCCGCAACCTAATGGACAATTTGAGGCCATCAACGAAGTCCTTAGGCACATGTTTCAAAGAATGATTTGAGTTCATAAAAGAAATTGGCATTTAATCTTGTACTCGGCTCTGTGGGCATATCGAATCACGGTGAGAAATGTGACCGGATTCACACCCTTTCAGTTGGTGTATGGTTTGGAAGCAGTCTTACCAATTCAATGTGAAATCTTGTCTCTGAAACTCGCAATTGACTTGCTACCTAACACTTCTGAAGAAGAAGCACATTTCTTGGAGTTAATCCATCTGGATGAAACCCGTTGTGATGCCGCATTAGCTAACAAAGCGCATAGAAATGTATTAAGGTGCAATATGATAAAAATGTCAAGCCTCGGGTCTTCTCAAAAGGTGACCTAGTCTTGCTTTACAATCAGGATTCTGATAAACTTGGAGCAGGAAAATTTGAACCACTTTGGATGGGACCTTATATTGTTAAGCGTGTTTTGATGAAAGGTACCAATGAGTTGGTGGACTATGATGGGATTCCATTGTTGCAGCCCCGAAACGGGATATACCTTAAACATTATTATGCTTAGTTAAGTGTAGTAAAACTCACTCTATATATGCTATGATTGCATGTGTGTGTTTTCTTATTTTAGAGTTCTTATTTAGTTAAGTAATCCACTTTACATTTGTTGCAGATGTCGAACTTTTTGGAACCATTTGTTGGTTATGCCGATGGGGCTAGTCGTAGTACGCGGAATCTATCCTATATAGCATGGGCCATTTTTGCTCCAAGAGGCGAGTTAGTGAGGTTTAGAGGGATTTGTATTGGTCAATTGACAAACAATATCGCTGAGTATAGTGCGTTGATTGAACTTCTCTCTAATTCCATTTCACTTGGCATATGCCGAATCATCATTCGGTTGGACTAATAACTCATTGTACTACAACTTACTAGCATTTATACTGTATGAAATCGAGCAATTCATCACATGTTCCTTAGAGTTTGTATTTTGGAAAGGTATTTTGAGTTTATTCAATATCAGCATATTTCCAGAAATATAAACACTTTAACTGATTCTTTAGTGAATTATGTGTTAAATAGACATTTGCGACATATGTAAGGTAAATATTTTCAATTCACATCATCAGTTGAATAGGGTTGCATCATATAACCATAATAAAACTATGAAAGTAAAATAAATAGTTGTTTTAAAAGTTTTTACAAACAGTTTGTCCCCAAGAAAAAAATTTGTCATCTGACCCAAAAACTCAAGATGTATGCAGAAAACATCTAAGTAAACTAGTGGTGCTCATGATAACAAGTCACAACCTGTGCTATCATGCGTAAAAGTCTCATCCAATGACTCGACACACCAATGGTGTGGCGCCGCAGTCACATAGGCAACTCCTCGATCCAGACATCTGGAATGCCTAGGGTCAAACCCTCTATGTGGTCCTGTAGCTCAGGAAATGTCTCGGCTAAATCTAAGTCTCAGAGAACTACTCTCCAAACAGGTCTCTGTGCTGACCCACTTGCCAGTTGTTGGTGCCCCACAGGTCGAACAGGTCCAACATCTGCATACATAAAAAATGATTTTGTTTAGTCTTGGAGTTATCAAAAAACACAAAAAATGTAGAAACTTTAAAATCAAAAAACACTTTGGTCAAACAATTTACCTATAGCACCCCACTATGCTCCAACTGGTAACATCTTGTGTGGATCTATGCGGAAATCCATCCCTGAATATGGATAATCTGAAGTGGCCATATCCTGTCGATCAAACCACTCAAATAATGTAGGGGTAAATGAGATAAATGACTGACCAGCATGCCCAGCCATAAGATCTACCCATCTCTGCATCTGTGGATCCCTAGGTCCAGATACACCCAATGAAACATGTTGTGGCTGCATAAGTGGAATTCTCTCCAAGGAGAAAGAAATCAGGATCGACCCATAACCAAAGTTATTTGTCCTTCCGATCTTCACCTTGGTCAGTTTTTCTTTCAAGAATGAAAGTAATGCCTCGCACCAGTTGAACACTTTTGGCTCTAAACACTCTAATGCATACTACATGTATGATCTATTTGCCAAATGTAGTGTCACATTGCTAGCCAATTTGGAAATGGTAAAGAGGATCATCCTCAATGGTAAATCACTAACATCCCTGATGTTAATATTTCCGTCCCTGCTAGGCTATGCATTGGGCTGGCAAAACTATCGTATGTAATCTCTCACTGATTCACCACCTTTGGCAAATCTAGAAAGTGAGATGGGGGCACCTTGCCTCGACAATCTGGTAAGAAAGTATATGTCATCGATGGTAATTGAGACCACTTTGTCTCTAATCTGAAATGACTGATTAGTAAGATCCCATGAATGAACAAGGAACTGCAAAAGCTCCATTTGCTGCCTCATACCAGGTAATCGGAAATATTTGAGTAACCCATAATTCCTTAGGGCCTCAACCGTTCCCTGGTTATTTAGGGAAATCATATCTTGTTCTTCATGCTCTTGTTCTCTACATGTAATCATCATTATCATATGATGAATACATGAAAACACAACCATAAGACAAATTAGGATCCATTTCTTGCAAAAACCAGAGGAATTTTTGAGTAAAAATAGCTGAATAAAATTGGTTTTTGTGCTCAACGCAACCCAACCTTAGGGATAATGCACTGCAATATAGACAAACTTCTAGGTAAGTGCACTATAGTGCACCTTTTGATGATGAAAGGGTGCGCTGATCCCAGATTGGAAAATTGAAACCCTAGGGGACCCAAAAACCCAAACTTTTTGCCTAAAATTGAAAATGAATGATATGAAATGAAAGAGAACAGAGATAGCTCCTACCTGGTCCGAATGGGACGAGGATTGGTCCACTGATTCCTCCGCAATCAGCTGCTGAACTTCGAGGTAAAAACTTCTCCAAAGCACCAAAATCAAAGGGTAAATGTGAAATGGTAAAAATGAATGGTAAAACTTGTTTTTATGTTTATTTCTTGGACATTAAATCAAGTAAACATTAGTTTTTATTCATTTTATCCATGAAACAGGTATTTTTAATCTATTTTGATGGTGTTTTGAGCAGGATTGACAATTGACATGCATAATTTGATGTGCTCAAATGTAAATTGAACATCTTTGACCACGATGAAAACTTTTATCTTTTTTCCAAGCTTTGTTAAAAATGAAAAAGGAGCCCCTTTGAGTCCTCTTTAAGCTCTTTTTAGACTCTCTAAACATGAAAAGATTGTCGAGTGCTTGTCCTTTCCAGCTCTTTAAAGGATTGGAAATGATATCTCTCTTATATTATTTTACGCTTTTTTGGACTTGAGAGATTAATCTACAAAAAAGAACTTTTGGAGTTTCCTTTTCGTCCCTTTTCAAACTCTCTAAACATGAAAAGGACCGAGTTATCCTTTTCGTTAAACTTGTTGAAAACATCAAATAGCGACAAGCTTGTGCATCTAGATAAGACCGAGTTTCACCTTTGCTAGAATCATTAAAGCATCACATAGCGATTGATTCACCCGAAGGGTGGAATTATACAACAATCATATGTTATCCTCCTCAAGCTTGATAAAAGATAAAGAGGTACTAGTCAACAATGACTGGGGAAAATTGGAAAAAGGAGAAAACACTTTATGGTAGTAAGTCGCTCTTGAACATGACACTTTCACCTCATCACCATGAGTATGTGGGTTGGGTCATTCAGCTTGATGGTTATCACACCATTGGTCTACCATACCATCCATTACTTTGTTGTGGGTCAATGCTACCAATTCATCTTAGTGTCGCCGACATGTTCAAGAGAAGCCATTTAGTTCAAACTTCACCCTTTGCAATACCGTAAACCTTCATTTTCATGATCGCCATTCCTAAACCTTTTGTCTTCAGTCAATTTTTCATCTCCAAAATCATTTACCTCATTTCATGTCATTGATGTGGGATACATCAAGGCCCTCCTACGATGAGTCACTTCTTGTCAACATTAGCACATCATCCAAGAAGTTGACTTAGAAACACCCCTTCAGTACCTTGAAGCTTGCATGCATCAATGGCAGGTTTCTCACTTTTGGCGATAGGTTGACATCACTGGCCTTCGACTGAAAGACTTTGTATGGTGTTCGACATCAAATCATTTATTCACACCATGCGAAATGTACTGTAGTACCTTTAGGGTCATTATCATTATCGATGATTCCTCTCATGTCTGTTAACAGCTTAAATCATTGGATGGTAGTCAAATGATGTATTCCAATGTTCGACCTCAGATAATCTATTCACATGGTTCGACTTGTACTTGAGCAAAATATTGAACGAGATTGAAGACCCCAGATCTAATTTCATCCATCCAGGCTGTGATATTTTTAAGAGTACTAAATCAAATATACAATGGCCTTACATTCATGGTCATCCATTCATGGGTCTATATATGCAGATGACTATATTTGTACATGTAATGAAAGTTTATAAGTTGAGCATGGGTATGCCTTCCCTCAACAAGTTCATGAGAAAAAATCAAATTATCATGATATATGTATTGTAATTGATGCAGGTCACCTTCCGCTTCGAAACCTCCTCCCACATGATAAAGCATTTCACTCGATATACATATTTATGGCTTCATGCTTTAGGGGTCAACTGTTACAGATCCATTTGGGCACATCAACCCCAACCTACAGATTAGTACAATTAGGGCTCATCAAACCCTAATTTAGTTGTTACATGCCCTAAATGAATTCAACCATCAGAATGCCTCCTTCCCAAGAGAT
Source organism: Pinus taeda (assembly GCA_000404065.3). Lineage (NCBI taxonomy): Eukaryota > Viridiplantae > Streptophyta > Pinopsida > Pinales > Pinaceae > Pinus > Pinus taeda. The sequence continues at coordinate 140,730 of APFE031362606.1, forward strand.
TCCATGACTGAAATCATCCAAAAACTGCCTCTAAGAAGATTAGCGTAGGCAGGCCTTCATTAGGGTGCACTACAATGAAGTCGAGTACACTGTCTGGGTGCTATGCAGCGCACTTGAGCCCTCTTTGGCCCACACTGGGCGAATTTGAGCGAAATTTCATTGGGGTTTGGAATATTCTTATCCATTGGGTGCATCTAAAAGATTCCCAAGTTTATCTACTCCTTTGAGCTCGAATTTGGATGAGGTAGGGAGTTAAGGAACATCAATCCCTTATCCCTTCTGTTACACTGAAATTTGTCACCATGACTATCTACAGTTAATATGACTCCATCAATAGTCATATTATCCTCCTTGTCAAGCCTCATACCTCTACTCTTCATGTCAACCTTCAAAAAGAGAGAAAGTCAGTTAAAAACATGTTTAACTCTGGGTACGCAGGTTTTCTCTACCTTGCCTGCGTGTACGCACTCCAAACACACTGTACCTACATACTTGTACGCTCTGTAAGCCAAAGGATGGGTGCGTACCCCTGTAAAGGTCAAAAGGCACGAGTTTCATCTTTAAAAAGTTACTTGTGGTCACTTCTAGAGCCTTCTAGAGAGTGTTTGACGTGTATTGAGCACCTCCAGATGGTTCATGCATCCCTATGATAGAGGAACTTATCCCATCAAGAGAGGAGCTACCCCATCCAAAAGAGGGAGTATCCCATTGATGTTGGAACTGAATAACTTCCTCTAGAATACTATAAATACAGGCATTGGGCCAGAGGAGGGGAGGTTGAAAAGCTGAACATTCCAAAGGGTAGATGCTGCTGGAATTAGGACTTCCATTGTTGACTTGTGAGGAGAGATTACCATCCTTTCTTGTTGCCATATTGGAAGTGGGTGAGCTTGTCAAAGTAGAGGAAATCTCTTGTTGGACCCTGGGAGGAGCTTGCACAACACCAAGGCTCAGGTTGTAATGGTTCCTTTTTTGTTTCCTTAATACAAATAAGTCCATTCTTCTCAATGATTTGTTGTTAATGAATTATTTCATGTACTCCTTGGTCTATGTGATGAATATGCTTTGTTTTATGAAATATTCAGGTGTTATGTAATCGTTTGCCTTGTTAGTGTATGCAGGTCTTAAAGTGAAGGAGGAGCTCATCTGGATCAGCAAGGCTGGACTGCTACAACAAGCGTTGGACCTAAGGTAAGATCGGAAAACACTTGGTTTCTCATAGAATAATGTGTGTTTAGAGAAGGATTGCTCTTGTTTGGTTTGTTTGTCACTAGAGAGTCTTAGACTCCTAGGGAGGTTAGGTTTGTCCGCAAAAATAACTCTTTCCGCATGACAACACTTATTCTTGATTCTTTGTATCATCATTGCATCCCTTTGTCTCATGTCGATGATGTGGGATACATCATGGACCTCCTTCGACATGGTCACTTCTCATAAACTTCAACTCATTATCTGGGAAGTTGGTCAAGAAAATCCCTTCCCATACCTTAGAGATTGCGTGCCCTAACGGAAAGTTCTTCGCACTCGACGAAAATTTCACATCATTGGCTTTCGATCAGATGATTTCACAGGTGTTTGACTTCAGTTCCTTTATTCACATTCCATGGATTGCATTATTGGTACCTTGAGAACCATTGTCATTATTGGTGGTCTCTCTCACGCTTGTTAACAGTTCACATTATTGACTGGTAATCAAGTGATTTTCTAGCATGTTTGACTTCAACACACTTATTCACATGTTAGAGTTTGTACTTTGATTGGGTCATGTTGAAGCACAAGACCCTGGGCTCGAATTACAAAAGTATAGGTTGCAAGGCCATGTGACATGATCATGCCAATACACATGTCTCTCTCAAATGGATGTCTGCAACCATACCATGAGTTGTTATATGTGATCCTTCTCATTATTGGATGGATGTGACCATACTTGGGTTTCGATATGATCCTCTTTATTGGATGGTTGCGCTCATGCCTTGGATCCATTTACATGATCTCTCTTTGGATGGTTGAGTCCATACCACAATTCATGTATCATTTGTCAGAGTTTGAGTGATGTATATGTATCCATGCTTACTTGTAGGTTTTTCGATGACAGGCTCTGGTTCCTTGCATCTACTTGTAAAGCATTTCACCCCTCATTCTAGTTCAGCCTTCATGCTTTAGGGGCATTTGTTACACAACATTTTGTCACTGTCCCTTACTCCCCATTCCTCGATCCTAGAGGGCCTCTAGAGTGAACCCTACATGATTTCCCATCATGAAGAGACTCCCATTATGTCCCTCTTCATGAGTAGAGCATTTCCATTTTGCATCATTTACTAAGAATCTTACTTTTACCCCAGTTTACAAGGCTGATGCTAATGACCCATTTCCTCCTCACACCAATTTGCATGGTTTAAAACTCAGCCTAGTGTCATACAACATAAATAAGCTTTTTTTTCAGTTGTGCCAATCCTCTTTTGACAAGTTTTTTAAATATGGAGTCGAATCTTCGACGTCTCGAAGCTTCATAGCAGAAGTCTGGTAAATGGTTGGGTTGGATGGAGCCGAGGAAGTAAATTTGGGCTCCTTTCCCCTATTAAGATGGAAAAAAACAAAGCGATAAGCCCTCTCCCATCATAAGAGGAACCATCTCCCCTCCATCAAGGCTATATAAACTCCTCCTTTTCCAAGCTAATCTAGTCTTAGTCTTTTTGCCGCTTGAATAACTAGTAAGATATCTATAGATTGTAGCTTTCTAGTTTATGTTTGTGTACGGAGAATAGTGTGTTTGGTTTGGTTTGGAACTAAAGGGAAGAAGCCTTAAAACTTCCATTGTTGGGGCTATCCATGAGATGCTATTAGAGGTGTGGGAACCAAGATACGTCAGAGGAGACCAACAACATCAAGGTTTTGGTTGTAATCTCTTTCTGAGCTTATATGAATACAACTATTGATTTATTTCCTACATTAAGTGTTATCTTACATTTGATGTTTTAAGATTCGTTGACCTTTTAAGTAGGTTGAATGCAATTTGTATGCTATCATGTTTGTTGTTGTTGTTTGTTTGCTTGTTCCAGGTATTAGAAGGAAGGAAACGAAAAGTAGCTGGAGTAAGGAAGCAAGATCATTCCCAAGGGGAATAACATTCTAAGAGGTATGCCCTCTTATTTGATTCTAGCCTAAGGAAGTTTTCCATAGATTGTTTGTTTGTGGCTAGACCCGCTCTCTCAGGATAAAGGAATTCTCTTTGTCCACATTGAGAATTTACCTACACCACACACTTACAAGCTTAGCCTAGGGGATGACGTGGAGATGGCATAGCCATAGTATCTAATGGGGAAGTCTCTAGTCCAAGGGGCTAGATGGTGAAATTTTAATATTAGGACTCTGCAAGAGTGGCTTAGGGACAATATAACCCCAAAGGTAAAAACGCCCTCCTTAAATTTTCATTTTAGAAAAAGGTTGGATTCAAATTACTTTCAGCTCTCACGAGGAGGCAAAAAAATTTCCAAATATGTATGGTCCATAGATTAAACTCAAGTAATGGACCTTACTCTTTGATGCAAGTTGAGAGTGGCTTGACATTGTCCCCGTTTGGGTTTAGTAACTGACTTACCTTCTCATATGTAAAATGATAAGAGTTTCAAAGATTTAGGAAACATCATTGGGATCTTTCAAGATGTTGAATACTCATTGAAAGAGACCAAGGAAATGTCAATGGCTAGAATCCTTATGAGCTTGAACTTGCATAATGGTCTTCATGAAATTATCTACATTGCTAGAGGAGTTGAGAGACTTCAAGTGATCGATTATGAAGAGGTGGCGTTTCGGTATAAGAAGTGTAATAAATATTGGCACAATGTCAACCATTACAATCTCCCCTTTAAAAAATGCTTGGAATAGGGGGAGGCCAAGAAAAAACTCAAGATGAATTCTCTATAAGAACCGGGGTGAGCATCAAATAAAGGGAAGTGGAACTTGAGGAGGGGGCAAAAATGTTGGAGGATCCATCAAGTTCAAGCCAAATTAAAGTAGGGTTGAAATATCATGATCAAAGTCTTGGTAATGGTGATCTGGATTTAAACGGGAACACAAAAATTACAGAAATAACCATAAACACAGAGATGCAACGGAAATAATACTTCACTTCATTAATGTAAATTACTAAAATATGCTTACAAACAGAAATGGAAATACCAGCTAGGGCGATGGTAGCTTATCTCTCAGAAGAGATGTGGTGGCTACATGCCTCTAAACTGCCTTCCAATGAGGCTCAAGGGCCTTTTTTATTATTGAACAATAAGAGCAAACCCTAAACAACCAAAATCCTAACCGAGGAGATGTAACACCAAGATGTTATGGGCCCTGTTGGGGTGAGTTGGACAACCAACTTCCTAGGGTCGTGACTTGGTCATCTTATCTCTGTTTGACGTGCATGATAACCCGTTGGAAAGATCTCCCCGAGGACTACGATAGAAAAGACAATTTTAGAAAGTAAATTGTTGGCAGTATATTTCCAAAAAAACGTTGTTTAGGGCCTCAAAACAGCTCCGGAAGTTTAGGACCTGGAAAACTGCTAAAAATAGTAAACTGTGCTACAATTAAGGAAACTAAAAGAAGCAATGGTGGGGGTCCAAGTGGAATTGGCAGATGGCCACCAATATCCACTTGGATCATTCCTCCCCCCTTAGGAAGTAATGGTCCCCATTACATTGAGTTCCTCCATGAGATCAGGAAACTTCTGTTGAACTTGGTCCCTGGTGAGCCACTTGCCCTGGTGAAGGAGTTGGCTTGCTTTGACAGCTCAATACAGTTGGATATTCTTCTGGCGAGTGTGCTTGATCTATGTGTCCATGATCCGATCAGTTGCATCTTGTTCCATGGAATCTAGATTCAACTCTGTGGGTGTGAGTTGTTCTGCAATGTTGGATGTTGCTCTAGTAATGGTGGAAAGTATGGTTGAAGGCAGTCCACATTGAACATTGGGTGCAGGGCAAGGAATGGGGGAATGCTGAGCTCAAATGCATTGTCTCCCATAGCCTTGGTAATGGTGTAAGGACCATATCAGAGTGGTTTGAGTTTCCGATAGGCTCTGGTAAGGTGTTCCTTTTGCAAATGCAACTAGACTTTGTTGCCCACCTGAAACTTGTGTGGCACCCGATGTTGATCATGTCACTGCTTGTACTTAGCATTTGATTTCTCTAGAATGTAATGGACTTGCTAGAAAATATGTTGGATGTGCTCAATGAAGTTGTTTTTCTTATCTATTTCAGACTTGACATGAATCGAATCTGCGTGAGTAGCTGCAAATGGCATGTCCACATCAATGGGACATAGTGACTGGAATCCCGAGCCCACCTGAAAATGGCTATGGCCAGTAAAGATGTGGAGAGCCTAGTTGTAGCTGTACTGAACATAGGGGAGGATCTCGTCCCATGTGATTGGATGCTTTGAGTTGTACATGCGCAGAATGTGTACGATCATCTTGTTGACAACCACTATCTAGCCATCAGTTTGAGGATGGAAGGCTATGGACTTAGTGAATTTGGTGTCCAACATTGACCAGAGACTAGACAAAAATGTAATTAGGAACCGACTGTCCTGATTTGAGATGATAGACTGTGGGATCCCAAAGTGTACCCACACTCATTCAAAGAAGAGTTTAGCAGTGGCTTCTGCTGTGATATTCTTTTTGTAGGCCACCATAATGGCCATGTTCGAGAACCTATCGACGACCACAAAAACATAGTCATTTCCATGCTTAGTGGAAGGAAGACCTAACATGTAATCCATGGAGATGGATTCCCAAGGTCGATTAGGGGCAGGAAGAAGGGTATAGAGGCCTTGCTTCTTGATGGTCGGTTTGGAAATGGCACAGGTAGTGCATGATCTAATGTACTTCCCGACATCCTGTCGAAGATTCGGCCAATAGAAATACTTCTACAGTACTACCACCATTTTCTTGACCCCGAAATGCCTAGCAACCCGACTGTAGTGTGCTTCCCAAATCATCTTGGCATGCTCGCTTGAAGGAACACAAAGGTGACCTAGATGGCATAAAAAGGCATCCTAGAGGTGAAAATATAGAACATGCTGACCCTCCAAGAGTGTCTGGTATGTGTGGTTGAATTCTGGGTCACTTTTGTAGAGAAGTGGCCAATCAAAAGTCTCTTGCCCATAAGAGTTGATAACGGTGGTTAATTCCATGATCGGTGGTCGACTAAGGCAATCTGCAACATTATTGGTGTCCCCTTCTTATACTTGATATTCAAATGGAATTTTTGCAGGTATGTGGACCACTTTCGATGGCAACCATTCTGCAATTTCCCTTGGGTTTGTATGAACTACAGGGGTCGGTGGTCTGTGTGGATGACCATTTCCTTCCCCAAATGTAATGCTTCCATTGTCGACAGGCCTGCACAATGGAATACATCTCTTTTTCATAAGTGGGATACTTTCATACTGTGTTTGAAAGTGTCTCACTGTGATATGCCATTGGATGCCCATGTTGAGTAACGACTGCCCCACTAGCATAGTCATAGGCATCTGTCTCGACCTCAAATGGTTGTTGCAAGTCTGGTAATGCGAGCACTAGTGTCGAGAAAAGGCAATATTTCAACTCTGTGAGTGCCTTTTGTTGAGATTCAAACCAAAATAATTTTTCTTTCGCTCCTCCCTTGGTGACTTGACTCAACAGCCAAGTGATATGAGAAAATATCAACACGAACCTATGGTAGAAGTTGGCAAGACCTAGAAAGCTGTGGAGCTTTATCAGAGTGGTTGGAGATGGCCAATCCCGAATGACTTGAATCTTGGATGGATCCACATGCACCCCTTGTTCATCAATAATGTATCCCAGATACTAAACCTGGGTCATGTCAAAAGTGAATTTCTCCAAATTGGCACATAACTTGTGTTGCCACTGTGTTTGGAAAACCTGTCAGATGTGGTGGAGGTGCTCTTCCCAACTTTGGCTGAAGATCAGGATGTCATCCAAGTATACCACTACAAATTAGTTGGTGAATGGGTGCAAGATGTCATCCATTAGCCTCATGAAGGTTGCAGGAGCATTCATCAACCCGAAAGTCATAACCAACCATTTGAAAAGGACCTCCTTGGCTTTGAAGGCAGTCTTCCACACATTGAAGGGTTTGATTGGTACCTGGTGATATCTTGACTTCAAATCGATCTTGCTGAAATATTTTCCCCCATTCAGTTGGTCCAGGAGGTCATAAATCCATGGGATCAGGTACCTATTACAGACAGTGATCTTGTTCAACACCCAATAGTCAATACAGAGTCTCCAAGTCCCATCCTTCTTCTGTATGACCATGATCAAGCTCCCATAGGGTAATGAAATCAGATGGATGTAACCTTTCTATAGCAGCTCCTAAATCTTCCTCTTGATTTCATCATTCTCTAGAATGGAGCGCCGATAGATTGGTCCATTGGGCAGCGGCACACCTGGGGTCAGATTGATGGAGTGCTTGACCTGACAGTGCAGAGGAACCCCTGCAAGGGAGGTGAAGATGTCCTCGTACTCCTCCATGACCTTGTCCATCTGTAGTTGTCGTATGGAGGGTCCCTGTCTGGAGGTCGTGGCCACTGTCTTCTTCTTTCCTTGAGGGTGTATCATCAGGAAAATAAATTTCCCGGTTTTGGAAATGAGCTTACTGCATTGTTTTGTAGTAACCAAAGAGATGGCGGTAGGCAGTGCTACCTCTGGTATCCTGTACAAATTATTTCCCAAAGTAATAATAATAGCACAGGGCTTTGATTCATACATAGCATGTTTCTTCCACAAGTATGGTTGTCCTAATAATACATCACAAACTTCAAGGGGAGAAATGTCACACAATACCTCATCCGTGAAGGGCTTGATGTTGTATGGAAGGTGACATTGTTGGCTCATGTGAAGATCATGTCCTTGGTGAAGCCACCAAATGGTGTATGGTTGTGGATGTGTTGTGGTCAATAAGCTCAACCGCTTCATGACCTCTACTGAAATGAGTTTCTTTTCGTTCCCGCTATCAAAAATGAACTTTAGTGGGGAGCCCTTTACCCACATCTGGGAGTGGAAGAGATGCTCGTCCTCCTCTGGATCTTCGGGTTCCTCCTTCTGGATCTTCTTAGTGGCAACAGTGGCATTGGGCTCCACATCGATAATCTACTTCCCTTTTTCATTCCCCTCGTCAGGTTCTGACTTAGAGTCAAAACGTGCATCTGATTCTGAAACCTTTAGCTTAGCCACCAGTGACTGCTTGGCCTGACACTCACTTGTGTTGTGAGTGGAGCTCTTATGGAGCTCACACCACTTTCCCATGTCCTTTTTCAGCTTCGTGGCATTGTTCTTTGGTTACAGCTTTGGTGGGTTGTCTTGTGCCACCCCACCTTGGCTTTGTCCTTAGTTTTGCATTTTGGGGGAACCTCCCCTTACTTCGGATTCGCAGATCCAAAGTCTCGCTTCTTCTGTTTAAACTTATGCTCAAACTTGACAGCATATCGGTATGTTGTGCTGAGCAAGGAGATGTTCAGGAATTCTATTTCTTCCTGGATGTACTTGTGCAGGAAGCCGTGGTATTTGAGTATCAAATGCTACTCTGAATCCTTAATACCCAACTTTGTGTGAAGGGTATGGAAAATATTGGTAAACTCTGGCACATCTTGGTGCCTTCCCTGCCGCATCATGGTCCACTTTATGTATTAATCCTCATAGCCTCCGACAGGGTAGTACTTCTCCTTGATGGCATCCCGGAATGAATTCCAAGTCGGTGCGGCTGAAAATATTGAGCTTGTATTTTCATCCCTCTGCTTGCAGTAGGTCTCCCACCAGTCCTTAACGTGGGGGGCTGCTTTGAGAAGAGCGAAAATAATATTTTCTCGACTGGAAAAATCATGAACAGAAAAAAAACCCTCTAGCAGATTTAACCATTTATCGATGGCATCTACGTCTATCTAACCCTCGAATATGGGGATTTCAAAATTAACTTATACCTTAAACAGTGTGGCGTTTCCAGAGTAGCTATTGGAAGCTGATACGTCGTCCCTAGGTAACCGCTGAAGGATCTGGGCAAAGCTATCCATCATCGCATTCCTTTGTCGATCGAATGCTTCTTCGAGCAAGATTTTGATAGGATCTACTGCCCCCTCATCTTTCTTTTCATCCGCCATGGGAGGTCATCGTGATTTTCGAGGTTGGTCTTGCAAAGGTTCGACCAGTTTAAGCCCTAACTCCTTATATCTCGACCTCATTGGGGACATGCAAAGAAAAACAGAGAAAAAAATCAAACTGCTTTGATACCACTGATCTAGATTTAAATGGGAATGCAACAAATTATAGAGATAACCAAAAACACAGAGATGCAGTGGAAATAATACTTCACTTCATTAATGTAAAATACTAAAATATGCTTACAAACAAAACTGGAAATACCATCTAGGGCGATGGTAGCTTATCTTTGAGAAGAGATATGGCGGCTACATGCCTCTGAACTACCTTCCAATGAGGCTCAAGGGCCTTTTTTATTATTGAACAATAAGAGAAAACCCTAAACAACTAAAACCCTAAACCGAGGAGATGTAACACCAAGAGTTTATGGGCCTCGTTGGGGTGAGTTGGACAACCAACTTCCCGGGTTCATGACTTGGTCATATTATCTTCGTTTGACGCGTATGATAACCCGTTGGAAAGATCTCTCCAAGGGCTACGACAAAAAAAATAATTTTAGACAAAACTTCACTAGCGGTAGATTTCCAAAAAAACGTCGTTTAGGGCCTCAAAACGGCTCCGAAGTTTAGGACCCGAAAAATTGCTAAAAATAGTAAATTGTGCTACAACTAAGGAAACTGAAAAACTGAAAGAAGCAATGGTGGGGGTCCAAGTGGAATTGGTGGGTGGCCATTAGTATCCACCTGGATCAAATGGGTTAAACCCTTAGGCCACTGAAGGAATGCCAACCCCAACTTTGCATACTCCAAAATCTCCTTCTTCCCTTCCTAATTCTAATTTGCTTGCATATTTTTTTTTAGTTTAGGGAATTATTAGGGTTCTTCATCTATGGGTTTTGGGTATGAAGTCCCACAACTAGTATAGTTGTGTTCATTCCTAAATTAATTTTCATGTCCCATCCCCATTGTTGGAACTTTCCTCCCCATGGGCCTCTACATCTTCTGGGTGTTTTGGGGATCAAGAAGTTGGGGAGATCCTTTATATCCTAAGATCTAGACATATTTTCCCTCTTATCGAAGGTCAGTTAGGAGGTCTAGGATAAACTATGCTTTCATCTCTTAGTTCTAAGATTCCCACGAAAAATCCCTCTTGCAACCAAGATTGATCTCCTTAGATTTCGCAGCCAGATATGGAACAAAACAAACAGTAACAAGAAACATTACATATGTTTAACACCATCAAATTAGCAATGAAAAGAAAAGTGGGATGGACCCATACCATTTTATGATAGTTTTCCTTGTTGGATGTTTATACCTTGTAGTCTTTCCCTCTATACTCTAAAGAAAATATAGAAATACCTTGTAGATTCAAACTACATATTGTAATATGCTAAAACAATTGACTTGAATCTACTCTACTCATCAGCGGAAACAATAAACAATCAATGAAATTATGAAGCATAAAAGAGAATGAATTCAATCACACATAACACAATAATTTTCTAGGGAAATACATAGATAAAAAATCATGCTATCTATATATTTCATTAATCGGAAAATATGAAAAGATTACAATGCTTTTCTCAAGCCCAAGCAACCTCTACACTATCTCTATCTATCTCACTGCTTCCCAGACAAGCTCAATCCAATACTTAGCCAATTTTGTTGCTTGCCAAGCTCTTATTTCCTTGTGTAGTTTCCTTAGGAATTAGCCCATATTTAATTGGGAAATTCCATAAATATGAATTTTGAAATCCTCATAGGCATTCCTATGATTGCATGCACTACCTATATGACTCAGATGATTATACAACTGATAGTACATTGTCCCTGGACTCCAATCTCAACTAAGCCTTTCTCTGATCTAACATGCATGAGTTAATTATGAGTCTTTAGTTTACTGGTTGACCAGTGTTGGTTACACAGCACTACTGTAGGTTACACCCCACTACTGGATCTCCCACTAATTCCTCCATCAGTTGGAACATTGACTTTAACTCATTTAGACTAAATTAGATAATTACAACTCAAAATAAAGTCAACCAGGGCTCCTAAAAAGTAGGAGACACTCTACATGACTCAAGTTAGAGCCTCAACTTGAATTAAATGAGCCAGCTAAGTCAAATTAACTTAGTTAACTATTACAAGTTGTCATGAGATGTGGAATTACGATTTACTCCCTAATTTAATTCAAGGACAAAATTAAATTAGGATCTTCTTGTTGCATTTTCAACACTCCCTCTAAACAAGAAATGGATCATCATTTACCGTGATATTGCATCTATGAAACTCGAATTTGAATCTTGACATTGCCTTTATCAAAATATATGCATCTTGTTCCTCTGCAGGAATGTACTTCAACAACATGATTCTTCTCAGCACAAAATCTCGTAGATGGTGATATCGGATTTCAATATGCTTCGTCCGATCATTAAAAATTGGATTCTCAGATAGTTTGATATAACTCTTATTGTCACAATAAATCATTGTACGATCCATTTGCTGACCAAATAACCCAACAAGGATCTTCCTCATCCATATAGTATCACAAGTTTCTTGACTAACAGTCATGTACTATGCATCTTTTGAATTCGGTGCAAGTGATATCTGCTTCCTATTGTACCAAGAAACTATTTCTAACCTAATCCTAAAGATTCCCCCTGATGTTCTCTTCTTGTTGGATGGAATCCCTGCCTAAAATGCATCTATGAATCCTTGAAGCTTCAGTTCCTCTATCTGTCTATATTAGAGACCAAAATGAGTGGTTCCTCTAAGGTTTCTCAACAAATTTTTAGCTACATTCCAATAGAGTTTGGTTGGCTTAACCATGGCTTGACTAAGTTAGTTCACTACAACACACATGTTCAGTCATGTGTTCACCAAATAGATAAGTGTACCAACAAACTATTTATAAATAATAGACTCCACTACTTCACCAGAAGTAGCATCTTCCTTCCTTCAATTTCTTGCTAGTGGCGTCTCCATGGGTTTTCTGCTCTCCATGTGGAACTTCTTGAGCATCTCGTTGGCATACTTTCCTTGAGAGACAAAAAATTCCTCATCTCCTTTCCATACTTCCATACCAATAAATTAATGCATGAGCCCTAGGTCCTTCATCTCGAATTCTCTTACAAGATCCTCTTTGCAAGATTTTATTAGCTTCTCATCGCCTATTAGAATCAAATCATCGACATATAATACTATAATAAAAAATTTACCTTCAACCACAATATGGTAAAGGTTCACATCTGTTTCACTTTTGGTGAAGCCCAAACTTGTGAAATACCTGTCAATCCTAGTGTACCGAGCACGAGGTGCTTGTTTTAGTCCATATAGCGCTCGCTTGAGTTTTCACACATGCAACTCTCTGTTGAAGGTCTCAAATCCTTTCAACTACTCAATATACACCTATTCCTCAATCATACCATTGACGAATGTTGTCTTCATATCCATCTGATGTATCTTCCATCCCAACTGTGCTGACAGTGCTAGAATAGATCTAGCTGAGGAGTACCTTGCTACTGGAGAAATGGTCTGATCGTAATCAATTCCCTCCACCTGAGAGAACTGTCTAACCACAAATTTGGCCTTGTGTTTCTCCAAACTCCCATATTCTGCTTGATTTACCTTGTAAATCCATATGGAACTCACCACTGACTTGTTTGGTGGCCTTGGGACCACTTCGCAAACAATTTTTCTAATAATGGAGTCATACTCCTCAACCATGGAATCAACTCTTACTAGTTTTCGCACTGCTTCCTCGAATGATGATGGCTCAACCTCTACACTTTCACTAATCAGATCCATGTAGCCACTATATCAATCTGGTGACCTCCTCAACCTGTGTTGTGATGTGAGTGCTCCCACATTCTCTCTAGCCTCATGCATCAATCCGTCAGCCTCTCTAGTGCGCTTCCTTCCATCTTTAGAAGTCTACGCATGAGTGGGTGCTTCCACTCTCTGCTCTTATACATGTGGCTACTCCACATCATCGTAAGGTTCATCCTTTGGAGGTAAAAGCTCCTCATATGCATGTATTGAAGCTCCCTCTTAAGGGAACATCTCATGGCCTTCTCTTCATCGAAATTCACATCTCTATTAACCATTGGTACCCTGTTGGATGGAAAGTACACTTAATAGTTATGAGGTGTATCAGTGTACCTCAAAAATATGCTCAACTTAGCTATTGGCTCTGCCTTTTTGTGTACATCCTTGATAACATGATAGTAGATTGATGAACCAACGATCCTAAAGTGTACCACATCTTGTTTCTTACCTGAAAAAGCTTCTTTTGGTGTACTCATCCAAATAATTTGATGAGGGATTATGTTCTGCAAAGAAACAATTGTGTTTCATGCTTTAGCCCATAAGTACAATGATAGGCCCTCATCATGTAAAATCACCCCTACAAGTCCCTTAATACTTATGTTCTTTCTTTCAACCACCCCTTTCTATTGTTGGTTATGAGGTTCTATTAACTGTCACCAAATGCCTTCTGATGCACAGAAGTTCTTGAATCCATTACACACATATTCTCCACCATTATCACTTTTGAGAGCTTTAAATTTCCTTCTAGTATCTTTCTCAACAAGTGCTTTAAATTCACAAAATTTAGCGAACATATGATTTTTCTTTTGCATGAAGAAAATCTATTACTTACGAAAAAAGTCATCAATAAATATTACATAATACATGTGCTTGGTCATGGATGTTGTCAAGAATGGTCCATTTGAGGTGAAATCTATCAAGGATCACTTGTGCTCGATTGTCTTTATCATGAAAGGAAGCTTTGGTGTACTTCTCCAATGTACACCCTTTGCATGTGTCTCTTTACTCTAGTGTACCCATGGGAAGTCCTGTAGAAATTCGCTACATGATCTTCAAAGATTCGTGGTGCAAGTGACCCAATCTTCTACGTCACAACTCACTGATGTCTCTGCTCTGCACCTTCATTGCTTTTGTGCTCAAAGCAACGCAATCTTCTACATCCAATTTGTAGATTTTCTTCACCCAAGCCCCAATTAGCTTCACCTATGCTAAGTCTATGTGATGAAGGAAATAATTTTCCTTGCTAAATTTCACATCGTAGCCACGATCCTCCAACATGGAAAAGAAACCAAATTCTTCTTCAAACCTAGAATGTACATGACATCTTTTAAAGTGAGAGGAGAACCAGACTCCCTCTGAAAGGTAACAATATCAATGTTGGTCACGCTATACCTCCCATCATCTCCCATATCAATGTGCATCCAGAGGTCCTTCTCCAAGTCACTTTAGAACTCTTTGTTTGATCCAGTCATATGGAATAAGGATCCACTATCTAGGTACCATAAACTACCCATTACCAATGTCACCATGCAAGTGATGAGGGTGAAATCCAGCTCGAATTGTGAAGCAAGAGCTTCACCTAGGTTTCCTCCTGAGAGGTTCTTACCGACCTTCTTGTGTGGAAACTTTGTGGCATAGTGTCCCAGCTCGTGACAGTAAAAAAATTTAATCTTAGACATGTCCTTCTTCTTGCCACCCTAACTAGAATCTGATTTGGAATGGGATGACTTCCCCTTCCTTTTCTTTGCCTTTGCAACTAAGGCACATTTCTCCTCATCATCATGCTTGGATGAGGATCCATCTCTAGTGTTCCACTGAATATCTTATTGTACCAATTCAGACCACAATCACTCCCACTTTGGTAGCTTCTACCTCCCATTAACTGAGTCCTAGTAGCCGTGCCAGCTCTTGGGAAGGCCTAGAAGTGCTAGGATCATGAGATCGTCTTCAACAACTATAACACCAACACTTCCAAGCTCATTAACATTGGGTGAACTTGTTCAAGTAATTCTGTATTGTGTCACCCTTCTCCATCTTGATCTTTCTAAGCTTGTACTTCACTGTCAGGTTCCTGTGGTCAATGTTGTTTTGAAACAGGTATGTCAAGGCCTTCCACATTGAAAATGGATTTTTCTTGCCATGGAGGTTTGAAACAATATGATCTCAGACTCCTTCTAGGATAATCCTTCTCACCTTTACCACACACTTTCTCCACTCTGCCAGATCTTGAGCATCAGTTGTCTTGGGAATATCTTAGTCTATGAAGTCCTTAAGTTCTTTGTCTTCCAACAATTCCTCCATCCTGTCCTTCCAAGAAATATAGTTCGAACTACTGTCAAGGGAATATTCGAGTCTAAATTTGTAAAACAACATCCTGCTGGCTCTGAAGTATGATGCTGCAACTTCAATTTCTCCTGCAAAAGAAAAACTCGTATTCTCCTCTTCTATAGTGATTTTAGCTCTAATACAATGTAGAAATTCCTTGTAGATTCAAACTACACATTGTAAAATGTTAAAACAATTGACTTGAATCTACTCTGCTCATCAGTAGAAACAATAAACATTCAATTAAATCACGAATCGTAAAAGAGAGAATTCAATCACACATAACACAATAATTTTCTAGGAAAAACCACAGATAAAAATCCCTACTATCTGTATATTGCATTATTCAGAAAATATGAGAATATTACAACGATTTTCTCAAGCTCGAGCAACCTTTCTACTATATCTATCTATCTCATTGCTTCCCAAACAAGGTCAAGCCAATACTTTGCCAATTTAGTTGCCTACCTAGCTCCTATTTCCTTGCGAAGTTTCCTTGGGAATTATCCCATATTTAATTGGGAAATTCCACAAATATGAATTGTGCAATCCTCGTAGGCCTTCCTCTGATTGTATGCGCCACCTGTACAATTCATATGATTATAAAACTGATAGTACATTGTCCCTGAACTCCAATCTAAACTGGGTATTTGTATGATCTGACATGCATGAGTTAATTATGATTGAATCTTGTTGGGGCCTTCGTTTTGTGATATTTTGCGGAGAAAGAGGTTAGTGACAAGTGGCAAAAACAGTCGTTGGGAAGTTGTGGTGCTAATAGTGGAGGAAAGAAAGGAGACTGAAAAAAGATTGGAAGTTGTAAAGGAGTGGTGAGAAGAAGTAGAGACAACCAAGTGAGGAAAGAGAAGGAACATCCAAGGATGAAGATAGCCAAGTAGGGGAAAAGTATTTGGAAGTTCAGGTTGGCATATAGGAGAATAAAGAAGAAGATAAAAATCAAAGAGGAGAACCGAAAAGGGGTTGGTTGATTATTTTGTGTACTCAGTGATTCTATTCATCCTATGTTGTGGAGCTATGAGAAAAATTACGTGATTATCTTTGTATGAGTTTTGTACCCATCTGTAAGAGTTTTGATGTTGAGGAACAAGTTGTGAGCCTTATGTAATGTGCCTATTTTAATAGTAATGAAGAATATTGTTATGGGATCATAGTGTGTTCAACGTGTGTTATTCTGGTTATTCAAAAAATTTATATATGCACATGTTTAGGTATTCTCTCAGTTATAGCATGCATAGACTATTGCAATCTGGTTGCTTTGAATGTTAAGTTATTGTTCCTTTCTCTCTATATTTTGATATGGTTTCCCTGGTATCAGATTCCAACCTTCATCTAAATTAGGTTGCGGCACACCTCAGGTGAGACTCCTTACCCATCCTGGGTAAGGTGAAAATGTCGGTGCTATGCTGACTACAATGGAGCCTTGTTGGACCCTTGTGCCTGAACCCGGGGTCTTAACCCTTTTTCTATTTATGTGCCAACAAATCGCAGGAAAAATGTATAAATTGGGCCTTGATCATGTGTTGCGTTGATGCATCCTCCACCATGAGAGACATACTATGCTATGGTAATTTCATTCAGGAGTTACAAGTGGCCATGTTGGGGGAAAATATACTGCAAGGAAAGTGTTGCAGGTAGGACTATGGTGGTTGACGATTTTCAAAGAAGTGAAATAATACGCCAGATGATGTGATGTGTGCCAAAGGGTTGGAAGGTCGTCACATCGAGATGAATTCCCATTGCAACTAGTACGTCCCCTGCAAATATTTAAGAAATTGGCAGCCAATTTCATAGGGTCAATCAATTCGTCAATGCATCACTCTCATGCCAAGTATATAATCACCGCAATAGAATGCCTCACTAGATGGGTTGAAGCATCACCTGTAAAGGATTGTACAATGGATACCTCAACCAAATTCATATTTTAGAACATCATATCTAGATTCGGGTGCCTAAGGAGTCTAACCAACAATCAAGGGACCCAATTCATAAATGAGACAGTTGCTTCCCACTTCAAAATTTCATGATACAACACCACAAAAGCAGCATGTACCACCCGCAGGCCAATAGTTGCATAGAAGCCTTCAACAAGATATTAGAAAAGGTTTTGACTAAGATATGTTCATCCAATTGAGATGATTGGGATGAGAGGGTGCCAACAACCCCATGGGCATACCTCACAACAGTCAAGCGACTACAAAAGAATACACCTTTCCAACTTATGTATGGATGACAAGTTGTAGTGTCGGTTGAGTTCGCTATCCTAGGAAATTTCATCTCCCAAGCCACTAATACAACAAAGGAGGAGCCCCTTTAGAAGTGATTAGATGAAATCTCGGAGCTTGATTAGGCAAGATTTATGGCAGAGTTCCACCAAATGGTTGAGAAGAAATTCCAAAAGGCATGGCATAACCAACATATCAAGAGGAAATCATTCACAGTCAGTGGGCATGTTCTATTATATGACATTAAGTTCTTAAAGTTTCTTTGGAATTTACAAATGAATTGTTTAGGATTTTTCATTGTTGTGGAGATAAGGGAGTCTGGAGTTGTCAAGCTCGCAAAACTAGATGGGGTATTTCTACCAGGTTGGGTGAACGGTGCATGCCTGAAACCTTTCCATGCATAAAACAATATTAGTCAAAATTGATTGGATCTTAGAAATGGGATCATTGGTAGGAATAGGAAGAGTGAGTAGAATTTGGTTATTTACATCATCATTCATTGCATTAGTCATATTTTTTTCTTTTTCTTTTTCTCTAATAAGTCTATCCTTGATTGTTTCAAATGATGCCCATGACGTTAGTCCTAGTTGCATTTTTCATTCCACCACGCCACAACTGTTTGTGTTCGGGGGAGGAGTCACAGATGCTAAGAGTACTTTTTCATAATAATTAGATAGTAATTCTAGTGTCAACCTGGATTCCTGTAAAATGCTTCCCATTATACCAATAATTAATTCCTAAACGTATTCCATTACGATAACATAATTACCCATCAACTCCACCTTTCATTTTTTAGAATTGTGTCAGCCAAGTCAAGTCCAGCTTAGCTGATGGCAGGAATAACAAGTTCGAGTTTGGACAGGGAAATGTTTCATAGTAATTAGTTAGGGGGTCATCAGAAAATTCATTTCAAGTTGGTCTACTCAATTTGCATGAAAATGCTGAATTTCTCATAGCCTGAAGCCAAGGTGGTAGAGTCACTACATTTGTAGTCCGGTTCAAAGTGTTGTCGTTCAAGGATTAGCTACCATCCCTCATTGATTTTAGTTTATCAACTCCACTCCAACATGAAAAAGGTAATTTTATTTGTTCCTGAGTTTGGGATGGATGAAAGAATTGAAATAACAGAACTACTCTATGGCAAGTATGACAAAGAAGCACTAGTTGATAATGATTTATCACACTCATTACAATTTCCAACTATGAAGCACGAGGTCTGCACAAAGTCAGTCACAAAAGAAGATGGAACACCAATGATCAAAGTCAGGACTTATTTCAGAGGAATCCAATGGTCAATCCTACTTAATTTGAGGAGTTTCCCTATGTTTGGAACAACTCTGGAAGTGATGCAATGCACTAAATTGTTGATCAATAGAATGCACGGTGAGTCGCTCTGGTTCAACAAGGAATACCTAATTCATGTTGTTGACATTCAAAGACTTATAGGTCTATCGAAGCAGGAGATGTAGTTTCAACCGCATTCCAAATGAATTCCAAGAGAGCGAAAACAGAGGGTGATGCAGACTACTACACCAAGTATGATACTAAAAGAGGAGGAAAGGGAGTGTGCATAGATCTAATCAACTCCCCGAAAATTAAGTTCGCCTGCCCTATTATTGTAGGGAAGCTGATGCATCAATTTTCCAAGAATGAGTGCACACTGGATATGATTTTAGTTGCAAAGAATTGTGCAACAGGAAACCAATTGAACTAGTGCGCTTTCCTCCTTCAAGAATTGTTTGCAGCATGTGAAGATGTCTACAAGTAGACCACCAATTTCATTTACAGTTATCTTGTCATTTCCATGGAAATGTGGAAGTGGCACCCACCATAGGATCGAGATTCAGCTCCAATCACAGAAGACCAGCCCTTGGCCCTCTGATATGTGCCTTGGAGAACTTTAGGGGACTCAAGCAGTAAAGAAATAAATGAGGCTTTGTTCAGTAGCCAGTACATAAATATTTTGGAGGTAGTTAGAGTAACAAAATGGATCCCTAGGTCCCTACCTGATGAGTATTCAACATCGATTTGGTTTGGTTCTTCTTGTGGGAGCACATGGGTGTGGCCACACTGTGTTCACCCTCATACTTTCTAGATGTTGGCTCAGAAATTTATGTTATAAGCCAAAGCCTTCCATACAGATGGCAGGTCATGTCCAAGAGTCACAAGGGAAAGTAGAGAAACAAGGTACATCTATTTATTTGGTGGGATGGTGTTGCCACCATTAGCAGGGGAAATAATTGTGGAATCCAAAAATCAGATGGCCGAATAGGAGCTACATTCAGTCATGAAACAACTAAAGAATCACATTAGCTCCTTAAAGGAGACATCACCAATATCGACATATCATCAGGTTTGGTTTCCATCTCTTCTAAATCTCAAGGTTTAATACAATAGAATACTCTAGTTACCATCCCTCTTGTTATTGCAATTCCACTTGTATGGCCCCATTCGCAATCCAATCCCACGATCCCAAAACCCTGTAAAGCAAAAGTCACCAAACCTCCAATCGGGGCCAAGAAGCAGAAATCGACGTTATCACTCACATTGTTGACCTCACCCTTGAAGAACCCTAGTCCAACATCACCTCACCCATCATCGAAGATATTCTACCTTTCGCTTGAGTTGCGTCACCTAGCTCATGCAACCCATCCCCACACACTGCATCTACATCTTCCACGCTCTCAGACACCATACCCTCTGGGACAGTGTTGGGCACTAAGACAAATATGGAAGTTGGTTCCTTTATTTAGTATACCCCGACAGTCTCTAGCAAAGGAGCCACCATCATCTCCATGATGTCATTATTACTAGAGTTGGGTCCACTACTAAATATAGGGCCCATCATTCCATAGTTTCTCATTACCACTATCGAGCCCATCACACTACCACTTTGTTTAATTCCTCCCACTTCATCACTCCCTATTTCCTTCCAGAAAACTCCTCCATTTGCAGAACTATCATAGCAAGCTACCTCACCTCATGGACACTCGGAAAATTCCATCGCCAGTGGGTAGCCCATGCAGAGTCATTTACCTGATGCATCAACCATGCAACATAATGGTATTGAGGATTGGTACTCAACCTAGTTATTCAATTTTATTCAACAAGCCACATAGAGGGTCGTAGAATTTCATAATGACCTAACTACCAACCATGAATAGTAGCAACAATTGATTGTTTCATTCATAGCTTAACATGATCATCTTTGCCAGGAAAAGATAAAACTCTAGGAGCAAGTCAAGTAGATCACCTAACGATTCTAGGAATTGTGGCCATCTATTTTTGATGTTGTAACCGATGCTCTAGAATATTTCTTAGCTTGCACATTGGTCGAATGTTGCAACCATATCCAAACCACATGCAATGATTTAATCATGACCAACAGAGAGCTCAGGAAAAACCTTCCCGCTATGAGGAGTGCATTTACAGACCCTTCCACATCATATGCCAATGAGATTGAGCAAAGGGTTACCCGCTCTCAAGGACTCCATTTTTTAGGCCACGAATGATGCATACACTCTACTATAGCAGGTTCATGACTGGTCAAGGATTCTGGCAAAGAAGAATCAACCAGTCTACCCACTCTGAAACTAACTCAATCATCTCCTCACTGCTATTAAGAACACAAAGGACAAGGAGCAAAGGAAGTAGTTCCGAGCAGAAGTCACCACTTTGGAAGGTTTACTCCAACAGATCAAAGATTAGTCAGCCAAGACAAAATAGATACTCTATGATCTCTGACCCCCAATTCAAGCACACATAGACACACTACAGGAGCTAAGTAAGTACATGGAGGTATAGTGGGCGTCCTTACTAATGGCACAGTCAGCTCAACCAACATCTAGGAAAACGACTTAATTACCCATGCAAGCATATGCGATCATAGAGACCTAAAAAACAACACTAGATAACTATACCAAATTCTTCCAGGAGACTATTATAGCTATGCTTGAATTGGGGCCTTCGTTTAAAGAAATTGGCCAAGAAGAAGCAACAACATCACCAAAGGAAGCACCAATAGCAGCACTAGAAGAAGCACCAACAGAACTTTCAATAGCATCGACGACACCAAAGGAAGATAGGCTCAACGACGAGTCAATGAACTGTGGTCGAGGCCTATTGGGGCCTTCGTTTTGTGATATTTTTTGGAGAAAGAGGCTAGTGAGAAGTGGTGGAAATGTTCACTGGGAACTTGCGGAGCTGAAAATGAGGAAATATATGAGACAAAAGGAATACTAGCAGTTATGGAGTAGTAGTGGGAAGAAGCTAAGACATCCAAGTAAGGATAGAGCAAGAGAATCCAAGAATGAAGACAACCGAGCAAAGAAAAATGAACTAGCAATTTTGGTTTGTGTGCAGGAAAAAAAAGAAGATGAAAAAAAGCAGAGAGGATAACCAAAAAGGGTTTGGTTGGTTATGTTGTGTTCTTGGTAATTCTATTCATCCTGTGTTGTGGAGCTATGAGAACAGTTTTGTGATTTCTTTATATGATTTTTGTATCTCATCTATAAGAGTTATGATGATAAGGAGTAGATCGTGAGCCTTATGTAATGTGCCTATTTTGATAGTAATGATGAAGATTGTTATGGGAGCATAACGTGTTCAATGTGTGTTATTCTGGTTACTCAAAAAATTTATATATACACCTGTTCAGGTAGTCTCTCTGATATAGCATGCATAGAATGTTGTGATCTAGTTTCTTTTAATGTTAATTTATTATTCCTTTCTCTCTATATTTTGATATGGTTTCCTTGGTATCATATTCCAACCCTCATATAACTTAGGTTGTGGCATGCCTAGGGTGAGACTCCTTACCCATCTCGGGTAAGGTGAAAATGTTGGCATTGTGCTAGACTAGAACAAAGCCTTGTTGGCCCCTTATGCTGAAACTCGGGGTATTAACCCTATTGCTATTTATATGCCAACAAATCTTCATTTTATTGGTTGATCATTGCTAGTTACACCCCACTACTAGATCTCCCACTAATTCCTACATCATTCATAACTCGTTTAATTGACTTTAACTCAGTTAAGGCTGAATTAAATAATTACAACTCAAAATAAGCTCAACCAGGTCTCCTAAAAAGTAGGAGACACTCTACATGACTCAAGTTAGACCCTCAACTCGAATTAACTTATCCAACTAATTCAAATTAACTTAATTAAATATTACAAGTTTTCATGAGATGTGGAATTACAATTTAATTCCTAATTTAATTCAAGGACAAAATTAAATCAGGAATTTCTTATTGCATTTTCAACAGGAAAGACCTATAAATGATAGAAACAAATAAGCCATCAAACCACTGAAAATTCAAAGATAATTTAATAAAAACTATATAAATGATCAAGGAAGCATATATCAAGGATTGCCAACAATTAGACAATGGTTTTTGGGAAAGAAAAATGTAGTTGTATTAAAATGAATAAATGCTTACAACCTAAAGTTGCTTTGATGTGGTAGATCCATTTCAATTTTTTCTTTATTTGAATGCCTTGCCTTCAAATGTATTGTGATCAAAAGGTTGATATTTTAGAAAAATTTTACTAATCCAAGAGCATACTTGAGATTTGCTAATTAGCCATCTAAATGGAAGATGGTTGTACTTATAGGCTTGGGAAAGGATAAGAGGAGGATAAGGGATGGAGATTAAGATCCAACAAGGTAGAGATGCAAGTCAAATCCACACTGCTTGGAGGAGATTCCATCCACAAGGCTTCTACAATAGAGGCTTCTTGTACCTTTTTAAATTTTACCTTGGTTAAAAAAATGTTGCACCTTTTGAATGACCAAAGTGAGATAAAATCACAGTTTATCAGGTATGCAACCTGCAAAAAACTAGCAGTATCACAATTTATCATGGTCTAACGTACGCCATCCTTTTGAATTAGGGTATTTTAAGATATTTTCACAAGTTTCTTATCGTCCACATAAGGTTTTTTCTTCCATCTTCTTCAAGTATTAATGGAAATTATGCTTCAGATAACGAAGGATAGAGGTATGACAATAATTTCCATGAATACGAAAAAATAATGGGTCACATAATTCCCCCTAAATAATGAAGTTAGAAATAGATTGATGACTGAATTTATTTATGATGCAAAGGAATTGAAACAAGGGATAACTTTGCGGAAACCTACCAACAACAATCAAGCAATCATAGTATAATAATATCATATCATCATCTCTAAGGTAGGTATTCCCATTCTCAGAATACAAGGCATAGGTACAGATATGCAAAGATCCATGTCAAATAAGGAGGATCATGGCCACCAGCATACAACATGTATCCATGCCTGTATGACTCAATATGAGCATAGCCGTTAGACATACATTGTGGATCTATGCAATAATCGTAAATACTCAATAAATTCCATCACAACCTAGATGCAACAAATAGGATATAGGGTATTCATCTAGATCATGCTATAGTATGAATATAACCATTTGAATTAATGTGTTAAGGTTGAACATAGAAACCATCTTCTTACCAGTCATTAAAGAAAATCATTAATAGACACAAAAGAAACCACCAACAATGAAAATGGCTCTTAAGGTACTAAAGTATGTTCTATGGAATGTGAATAAATTATTTGAAGTCAAAGACTCATAGAATCATTCGATTGAAGTTCAATAATGTAAACCTATCATCAAAAGTGAGGAAACTTGTCATTGAGGCATGAAAGCTCCAGATAATGTGCTAAAGTCGATAGGAAGTGATTTGTCACAAGAGGGCCTTCATGTATTCCCCCATCAACAACATGAAATAGGTACAAAGATGTGAAGTGGAACAAAGTACGGAGTAATTTAGGACTAATTCAGGGATGGTGAAAATGATAGAAGGCTTTAAGCACTGTAAAAAATTGACTAACACAAATATGGCCAAGAGGATAGAAAGCTTAGGATTTGAAGTCGGGTTGAACTTCTCTTGAACATATTGATGACAAAAAAATGTTATTGGTAGTACTGAATCAAAAAGTGGATCACAAACCAAAGTGTAATACTTTTCAAAGGGGTATGATCAAGGAGAGACAAGTGGATTTTCCCAACCTTGACAAAAGGAGTGAAAGAGTGTCATGTTCAAGAGTAACTTGTTTCCCTATAGAGTACATATATATTATCATCCCAAATTACCCCACAATTTATGATGAGTACTTTATTTTTATGCAATCTTGAGGAGGATAAAATATTCTTGAAGTGTAAACTCGTCCTTCAGATGATTCCTTTAGAATATTTTTAATGATCCCTAGGAAGGAGTGGTTCGACCCCAATTTACAGATGGGTACTTCGTTTTTTAAGGTTTACGAGTCTAATGAAGGCACACATTATTGCCTTTTCATGTTTATAGAGTTTGAAAATAAATATAATGGAACTCCAAGATGGCCTTTTTTCATTTAAGTTTAACAAGTCTAAAAATAGGATAAAAGATAACGCTTTTAGTTCTTTCAATGTAAAATTTTAATGAGCCTCGAGTGAGTAAATCTTGTCAATTTTTCATGTTTAGGGAGTCTAAAAAATTAAAAATTAAAACTCCAATAAGGATATGTAAATTCAGTCTCCTAAGGCTAAAAAAGGATAAAACAACACAAAGGAGAACTTTTCTAACCATGATAGACTAGAGCATTCATTATTCATGATTAGTCTACTCATTCTAAAGAAGGGTTAAACTTCTATTGAATAGAATCCCTTTCAAGTCCTTTAACAAGCGTGAAAGGAAATAAGCTCACTCAACAAAGTTTAGGGAGTTTTAAAAGAGATTAAAGGGAACTCCTCAATGTTCCTTTTTCATATACTTTTTACGAGCTCGAAAAAGTGAGAAAAGTATACTTGGTAACTTATTCTGGTGTATTTATGAGCTTGAGAAAGAACAAATACTAAGCTTGAGATATGTTTCATTTTTACACAAACTTGAAATGGAGAAAAAACTATGCTTGAGATAGGTTTCATTTTTCACAAGCTTGAAAAGAAGAAAAGTTATGCTTGAGATAGGTTTCATTTTTACAAAAGCTTGAAATAGAGAAAAAACTATTCTTGAGATAAGTTATATTTTTTTAGAGGCTTGAAACAAATAAAAAACTATGCTTGAGATAAGTTTCATTTTTACACAAGCTTGAAATAGAGAAAAAACTATGATTGAGATAGGATTCATTTTTAACAAGATTGAAATAGAGAAGAAATTATGCTTGAGATAGATTACCTTGCCCCTAGCATAACAACAAAGGATAGTGGCTTGATTCTAGCATGATGACCAAAGGCACATGCCCCCCAAACTTTATTGGAGGAAAATATGTTTCATTTTTTAATGAGCTTGACACAAGAAAATAACTATGCTCATAATGATTTGTTTCATTTTTTAACGAGCTTGACATAGAAAAAGAACTATGCTCATGATGACATGTTTCATTTTTTAATGAGCTTGATATATTAAAACATCCATGCTCATAGGTTGGTTTCATTTTTACGCGAGCTTAAAACCCGAAATAAAGATGCTTTAAATTTGGCTACCTTGATCATGGCTTCCAAGAGGTCTTGATAAGACAAAAGAACAATGCTTTGGAAGGAATACATGTCAAGGGTCTCAATAGGGGTATGTAGATCAAGATCCAATGTCTCGATTGAAAGGTTCACCATGTTAGCTACTAGATCTAATTCAAAAGAAGTCGAGCATGCAGAGAGGCTCTTTTCATTGGAAAGTGAAGGCATGGGATAGGTTGCCACATAATTAACCTATAGTGGGGGGATGCCACTTACAAAGGGAATATTTAGGGAGGTTAGATGGTTGGTTTTCATATCAAGACCAATGAACAAAAGTTATAAAATAGTAGCAATGTTTCCATTATGAGGGAAAGACATCACTTGAAAGAGTGTGGAGATGACAACTTTGATGGCATAGACATAGTATTTCTTAAGGAGAAAATTGAAATCCAAGGGGCCTTGGAATACCATAACATCAATATAAACAATTTTTTCTTCCAAGGTAATGGGAAGTTGAGGAAGGATCCTTAAAGGTTCACTAGCTCTTATGTTAAAAGCCAACACTTTTTGAGTAGTGAACACAAGTTGAGGGCAACCTATAGATTTCCAAGCATTCAAGGATATAATGTTAACATAAGCACCTTCATCTATAATAGTGTGATATATGCTCTTATCACAAGCCCGCAAAGTGATTTGGAAAGGCCTGCAAGAAGGGATATGAGGCCTTGTCAGTTGATTCCAATCAAAGGAAGCGACTTGAGTACTTAGACGGGGTTCCATTGAAATGGGTAAAATACCCCCATTGTCAGAAAACATCTAAATCGACAAGAAGAACTTGAGTAGTATTGACTTCACTCTTTAAATGGAGAGTGGTATACACTAGTGAGTGAATTAGATATACCACCAATTTCATTCTTCAAGGTAAGAGTGTGATTGATCGATGATGGAATTAGACCTACCACTTCATCAACTGATGATGGGTTGGGAAAAAAATACAAAAACTAGTTGGATATTGTTGCTAAGAACCAAATGGGTTTTCCAACAATTTTTGGGCTTCATCCATACAAGAGAAAAGGTGAGTTTGATAAATCCCTTCACATAACAAACAAGGAAACCTAGCTTTACCCCTTTTCCTTGGAACCTTATAATTACTAATTGATGGACCAACAGTAGTTGATGACAATCCTTAGACCACACTTCTAAGATTATGGAAATACTAGGGAAACTTTTAAGAAATTGGTCACCCTTACAAATCTTAACAAGTTGTAGTAGCCATGGTGGAATGTGTAGATTAATATGATCACAGAGCCACTATTGTCGAGCCATAAGTAAATCCAAACCTAATTGGTGAAAATTGTACAGAGTAGCATTGTGGTGAAGCTAGGAGGGGATCTAACTTATAGATCAATCAAATAAGCTTATGTGCCTTGGTATGGCATATACCTAGCCATGGAAGCTCTTGATTTGATGCCCAAATATTTCCTTATCATGAATTGGCAATGGCGGGGTGATGTGGCCCAGAGCTCACATCTTAAGAGTTTAATTTTGCATCACAAAAGAATGGCAGGGGTGATTGGGCATCAGGCCAGCTAGGCTCACATATCGGAGGTGGGGAGCCTTCTTATTGGTTGGAGTGGATCCCATGCAATAGCTAATCCCTGAGGCTAAAATCCTGTAAGCTAGGAAGGGGAAACTTACATCAAAACGTGGGATGAATCAACACGGGATGTGGTACTACATGTTGTGGGATAATCAAAAGCAGGGATCATGTAGAGGTGTGGCTCATCGATCCACATAAACCCATGTGTTCTTCCTCGGAATCCCAAAAGTTTAGGTTTACAGAAGTGTCGAGGTGTTGGTATTTGGATGACATGTCCCAGTGGTTCCCATCCCAGAGGTGCAATAAGGAGAAGTTGAGAGAGTGTTGAGATGAAGGGTTTGGGATGACATGTCCTTAAGTTTCCCACTTCGTTAATAAAAGGGAGTAGTCATAAGGATTCTCCAGGAACCCAGGACTAGGGTGACATGTCCCAGAGGGACCCATGTTGAATAGTTAAAAATAGAGCAGTTGATAGGAATCAGTGGGATGAAAGTGATGGGATGATGTGCCCCAAATGTAGGTTTTAACCCCATACAGAAATTACCTGCATACAAATTCTAAAACACAGAAAATAAATAATGCGACATCATAACACATAAAACACATATACATGGAGATTTTCCCCTAGATCCGAAAACCGTGACTACCCGCTGGATTTTTCATTATGTTCCTTTCAATGTTACAATACATATTTATACATGCCGAAGCATCCAATACCATGGACTGAAAACCATCGCGTCCAAAAAGCATGTGCGAAAATCATGCACAAAACCATAGGTGGTCTGCCCAACCTAACATAGGGTCCAAAACCAAAAATTTTCGAGGCGCTGCCTTGGACCCCATAAAGTGGGGTTACGGGAGCCCTTCAAACCCCTTGTTAACTGCGTGGAAAGAATATAACACAACCCAATACTCTCCCACTTGTTGTTTTCTTTTCACAGGGGGCCACAAGAGAGCTCAGTCATTTTTCCAGCCCATAAATGCCCATTGTCTCTCTACACCAAGAGAACGTCTCAGAGCTTACAGATTTTGTCAATGCATCTGCAGTATTCTTCAAAGTGTCCACCTTTACCAGCAACACCTTTTTGTCTTCTATCATATCCCTCACAAAGTGATACTAAACATCAATGTGCTTTGTCTTTGAATGATATGCAGGGTTCTTTGCCAAGAAAATTGCACTTTGGCTATCACTGTCTATCCTTATAGCTTGTTGTACTAACCCCATAATTGAACAAAATCTCTGCAGCTAAACTACTTCCTTGCTTGCATGAGTGGTTGCCACGTATTCTGCCTCTGTAGTTGATAGTGCCACTACAGATTGTTTCTTACTCATCCAACTAACTGCACCTCCAAATAGGTTCAACACATACCCACTTGTAGATCTTCTCTGATCCAGATCTCCAGCCCAGTCTGCATCAACAAAGCCATGAATATCCAACACTCTGTCCAATCCTGGTCTTCCTTGGTAGCACAAACCATAATCACTAGTGCCACGCAAATACTTGAAAACCCGCTTCACTGCTGTCCACTACTCCTTCCCTGGTTTTGACAAAAACCTGCTCAATACTCCCACTGCATGTGCATGTCTGGTCTAGTACAGACCATTGCATACATCAAGCTACCGACTGCACTTGCATATGGAACACAGGACATGTCCTCTTCCTCTTCTTGTGTCTTGGGACACTGTTCAGCAGATAACCTTACACCTACAGGAATAGGAACCTTCACCGGTTTACTATCCTACATATTAAACCTTTGCAATATTGTCTCGACATACTTCCTCTGGTTTAACGAGAGCTTCCTCTTTGCCCGATCTCTTTTATTTCCATGCCCAAAATATAGTTTGCAGCACCGAGATCTTTCATGTCGAATTTGGAGGACAATTGGGTCTTCAAATCCTGGATAATTTCTTTGTCATTTCCAACCAACAACATATCATCCACATACAAGACCAGATAAATAACACGGTCACCAATTAATTTAAAATACACACAATGATCTGCTTTGCTTCTGGTGAAGCCAAGTCCCCGTATAAATGTATCAAATTTCTGATACACATCCTTGGTGACTGTTTTAACCCATACAGAGACTTCTTTAACTTGCATACCAGTTCTTTCTTACCCTTCACCGCAAAGCCTTCAGGTTGCTTCATGTAGATTTCCTCTTCCAAATCCCCGTGAAGAAATGCTGTCTTCACGATCCATCTATTCTACCTCAAAATCAAAAGCAGCAGCAACAGATAAAAAGTAATCTATAGAAGTTACCCTGGCCCAACAGGAGAAAACAATATCACCAAAATCAATTCCTGGCACTTGGGAATAAGCTTTTGCTACCAACTGATATTTGTATTTCTCCACTTTTCCTTCTGCATTTGTCTTCTTTTTGAACACACCCATTTGCTGCCAATGGGTTTCCTTCCAGCCGACAACTCCACCAGATCCCAAGCCTCATTTTTTGTGCAAAGATTCCATTTCATCAACCATGGCCTCTTTCCAGAGTTTTCCATCCTCTGAATCCACTGCTTCCTTCACAGTTCTGGGATCATCATCAGTAACAGACAAAGCCAAATTTGAACAGAAAGCAGATGGAATATACCTTTCTGGCTGCCTTCTTTCTCGAACTGATCTTCTCACAGCCGGAGTTTGTGGCTCTTCATCTTCTGATTCCTCCTCTACTACAGAGTCTGATTCTTCCTCCTTTAGCTCAAACTCTATCTTCACAGGTTCCTTTGGTTGGACTTCATGTTTAATAACATCTTTCACCTCTCTAAATACCACATCTCGATTGTACACAAACTTCCTTGTTACTGGGTTCCAAAGCTTATAACCCTTTAAACCATCCTTATACCCAATAAAGATGCACTTTTCAGATTTACTATCCAACTTGGTTCGTTTCTCCTTTGGAACATGTACCTATGCATCACATCCAAATACCCTCAGATGTGAAAGAGAGGGTTTCTTACCAGTCCATACTTCTTGTGGAGTCTTATCCTCCAACGCTGATGAAGGTGACCTGTTGACCAGTAACATGCAGTATCCACCGCCTCTGCCCAGAATTCCTGTCCTAACCCGGCACCACTGAGCATGCTTCTTGCCCTTTCCATGAACGTCTTGTTCATTCTTTCCGTGACTCCATTTTGCTGAGGTGTATATGGAGTAGTCTTCTGCCGTGCTATACCACACTTCTTGCAAAATTCTTCAAATTCCTTGCTGCAGAATTCTCCACCATTATCTGTCCTCAGCACCTTTATCTTCTTCTCTGTCTGATTTTTCACCAGAGCCTTAAATTCTTTAAACCTGTCAAAGACTTCAGATTTCTTCTTAAGGAAATATATCCATGTATTCCTTGAGAAGTCATCTATAAATGATACATAGTACACAGACTTACCCAGTGATGGAACTTTTACAGGTCCAAACACATCACAGTGCACAAGCTCTAATATTTGTTTCGTCCTCTTACCACCAGAGGGGAAACTCACCCGATTTTGCTTCCCATGTACACAATTTTCACAGAAATCAAAATCCAGAGAGCTATTACTCATGCCTTCTACCATACCTTTACCATGAAGTATTCGAAGGCCCTTCTCTCCAATATGTCCAAGCCTTTGATGCCACAACATGGTCTTCTCTCAAGAGACCATTAGATTTTCTGCTCCATTTTCAGGAACCATAGAACTATTGCACCCATCAACAATAGTGCTACCTTGCAGCTTATACAGAGTTCCAATCTGAACTCCCCTCATCAATACCAGTGCTCCTCGAACCATCTTGCAGGTATCCTTCTCGAACACTGTCTTTACGCCTGCATCATCCAGCTTGCTTACAGAAATCAGATTTCTGGCCAACGCAGGAATATGTAGAACACCCAGAAGGGTTCTAATCCTTCCACCTTGCAACTTCAACTTTACTTTTCCGCGACCAATGATTCTAGCCTTCCTATCATATCCTAAGAAGACATCACCACCATCATATTTCTCATACTCGCAGAACCACTCTCTATGGGGAGTGAAGTGAAAGGATGCACCTGAGTCAATCAACCATGCCTCATGATCTACATGTGTACTTGAGAAGCCAAGTACACATCCCCACCTTCATCTGAGGTGGTTTTCGCCTCTGCAGAAGGAGCATCATCAAAACCCTTTCCTTTATAGGAGCTTTAGATTTACAATCCCTTCTGAAGTGCCCTTCCTTACCGCATTTCCAACACACCACCTTTATAGGTTTTCCCGGATATTTAGATCTCCCTCTAGATTTAGATCTCCCACTCGATGACTTATTTTTGTTTCATTTCTGGGACCATCCTCGTACAGACAAGGCATCACCTTCTGGTTTTCCATATTTTTCCGTCTCATCTCCTCCATCAGCAAGGCTGAGACTATTTCATCAAACTACAAAGTAGTTGCATTGCTACCTATTGCAATAACCAGACTATCCCACGAATCTGGTAGAGAACACAACAGACTAATGCACTTATATTCATCTGAAATTTTAATATCAACAGATGATAACTAACTTACCACAGTGTTAAACGCATTCAGATGCTCTGTCACCGAGTCTCCATCTTTCATCCTCAGGTTATACAGCTTTTTCCGCAGGAATAGTTTATTCACTAGAGACTTAGATTGGTACAAAGTCCCTAACTTGTCCCATAGAGCCTTCGCCGTAGCTTCCCCTGATACATTCAGCAATAATGAATCTGAGACACACAATCATATTGTGCTCTTTGCCTTCTGATCCAGCTTCTTCCATTCTTCATCGGTCACACCCGTTGGTTTAGTACCTCGATCTACAACGATCCACTGATCTTTATCCACCAATAGATCCTCCATCTTGAGTTTCCACAACTCAACTCTGACCATTGAACTTCTCAAGCTCTATCTTTCCGTTGCTCGCAATCTTCTTTCACCACCAGAATCGATCTTGCAGATCTCCCACTGAACAGGGTCTACCACAGGCCCGAGCGAAACCCCTCAGCAACAAAGGCATCCCCTTGAAGCCAAAACAGCTCTGATACCAAATGTAGGTTTTCACCCCGTACAGGAATTACCTACATGTGAATTCTAAATCACAGAAAAATAAACAATGCGAGAGCATAACACAAAAAAACACATATGCACAGAGATTTCCCCTGGATCCCAAAACCGGGACTACCAGCTTGATTTTTTTTATTATGTTCCTTTCAATGTTACAATACATATTTATACATGCCGAAACAATCCAATACCATGGACCGAAAACCATCGCGTCCAAAACCATGGACCGAAACCATCCCGCGTCCCAAAAACATGTGCGAAATCATCACAAAAACCATAGTGGTCCGCCCAATCCTAACATAGGGTCCAAAACCAAAATTTTCCGAGGTGCTGCCCTGGACCCCATAAAGTGGGGTTACGGGTACCCCTCAAACCCCCTGTTAACTATGTGGAAAGAATATAACACAACCCAACACTTTCTTGTTTCTAGGTTCCAATTCATATAACCTTTTAAACCACAATTATACCTAATAAAGATGCACATTTCAGATTTACTATCCAGCTTGGTTCTTTTCTCCTTTGGAACATATACATATGCATCACAACAAAATACCCTTAGATGTGAGAGAGAGAGTTTATTACCAGTCTATACCTCATCTTTAAACCTTTCAAAGACTTCATATTTCTTCCTAAGGAAATATATCCACGTATACCTCGAGAAGTCATTTATAAATGAGACATAGTACACATAATTTCCTAGTGATGGAACATACATAGGTCTAAACATATCACTGTGCACAGGCTCTAATATCCCTTTCGCCCTCTTTGCACCAGAGGGGAAACTCACCTGATTTTTCTTCCCATATACACAATGTTCATAGAAATCAAAATCAATAGAGAAATTAGACATGCCTTCTATCATACTATTACCATATAGTATTTAAAGGCCCTTCTCTCCAATATGTCCAAGCCTTGGATGCCACAACATGGTCTTTTTTCCAGAGACCACTAGATTTTTAGCTCCACTTTCAGGAACCACACAACTGATGCACCCATCAGTAACAGTGCTACCAAGAAGCTTATACAAATTTCCATTTTGAAATCCCCACATCAATAATAGTTCTCCCTAAACCATCTTGTAGGTATCTTTCTTGAACATTGTTTTTATACCTATATCATCCATCTTTCTTATAGAAATCAAATTTCTAGCCAATTCAGGAATATGCAAAACACTAGGAAGTGTTCTAATCCTTCAACCTTGCAACTTCATCTTGAATTTTTTTTGCGTCCGATGATTTTGGCCTTCCTATCATCCCTTAGGAAGACATCATCACCATCATATTTATTGTACTCGTAGAACCACTCCCTATGGGGAGTAAAGTGAAAGGATGCAACTGAGTAAATCAACCATTCATCATGATATACATGTGTACTTAAAGAAGAAACCAAGTACACATCCCCACCTTCATTTGAGGTGGTTTTTGTCTCTGCATAAGGAACATCATCATATCCCTTTCCTTTCTCAGGTGTTTTATATTTATAATCCTTTTTGTTGTGCCCTTCTTTTCCACATTTCCATCATACCTTTATAGGTTTTCCTGTAGATTTATATCTCCCACTTGAGGACTTATTTCTATTTCTATTTTGGGACCATTCTCTTACAGACAAGGCATCTCCATTTTGTCTCTCCATATTTTTTCATCTCATTTCTTTCGACAACAAGGATGAGATTATTTCATCAAACTTCAAGGTAGTTGTATTACTACCTATAGCAACCTGACTATCCCACGAATATGGTAGATAACAAATCAAACTGATGCACTTATGTTCATGTGAAATTTTTATGCCCACAGATAACAATTGGATTACCACAGTATTAAAGGCATTTAGATGCTCTATCACCGAGTCTCCATCCTTCATCCTCAAGTTATACATATTTTTCCATGGGAACTATTTATTCACCAGAGGCTTAGAGCGGTACAAAATCCCTAACTTGTCCCACAAAGCCTTCATCATACATTCCCATTATACATTCAACAATATTAAATTTGAGAGACACAATCATATTGTGCTCTTCGCCTTCCAATCTAACTTCGCCCTATCTTTTTCCAACATTTTGGTTGGTGTCGAGCCTGGAGCTACACTAATCCATTGATCTCGGTCCATCAATAGATCCTCCATATTAAGCTTCCATAGCTTAAAAAGTTGACCATTAAATTTCTCGATTTCTATGTTTCCACTATCCGCCATCTTCTTTCACCTTAAGAATTGATCACATAGATTTCCCACTTAATAGGGTCTACCACTTGCCTGAGAAAAACCCCTCAGCAGAAAAGGCATCACATTGAAGTCGAAAATCCTCTGATACCATATGTAGGTTTTAACCTTGTATAAAAATTACATGCAAATGAATTCTTAAAAAATAAAAATATACAATGATGAGAATATAAAACAAATATGCACATATATTTCCCTCCAGATCCCAAAACTGTGACTACTAGATTGATTTTTCATTATATTCATGTCTATATTGCAATACATATATACATGTTGAAGCATTCATAAACCCCAATCCACTAACCCTTGATTAGAACATAACCATAGTTCCCTTGACCGAAGCTAAAAAATACCATGGGCAGAAAACCATCATACCCAAAACTAGGCACAAAAACCGTGTGCAATACCACCCAAAAAACAATCTAGGGCACTATAGCATATCCAAAAAAAAATATTCTGGGGCCATTCGTGGAAAGAATATAAAACATACTCAATAAGTAATGCATTTTGGAGTCATAGCATGCTTTCTAGCCACAAAACAACACTTATTGATCACAATTGCACATGCTTTTTATTTCACTTTGAGATTGTTTGTGAACTAGCATTTTGATGTATATTTCTTAGTCTTGGGTCCTGTCTAGGTTTTTATTGATGAGTTAGACAGGTTTTTACTGATGAGTTGAGATGTATAATTCTTAATATTTCCCCTAACTTAGTGTGTTTTTCCATGTTTCACCCTTCTAGACTTAGACATTTTTTTGACTTTGCAATCTTGCCTTCTAGGGAAGGAAGATCACACTGCACACTCCTAAAGCATAGTGGAGACACTCCTTATCAGGTAGAATTGTGCCCTATACTAGGCCATGCCCTCTCTCTCCCTCCTACTCATAGCACATTTATATTCAGCAGATCCTCCTTCCTATCACTTATCTCTATGCCCTACGCCAGTCAAGTCTTTGTCTCCCAATTGAGCGCATTGTGCACTTCTAGTGGGAAGTGATGCCTTCCTCTGTGCCTTGTAAGTGTGCCATGTTCCCTCCTTGTCGCCCAATATTTCCTCAATAGTACATGGTGCATTTTCAGTGAGTATTCCTTTCCTTGTCTCTTACAAGTGTGCCCCGTGTTGACCATGCCTCCTCCTCCAGAGTTGTGCATGACACCATCTTTGTAATCCATCCTCTATCTCTTGCAAGTGTGCTTTGATCCTAGAAGGCCTTTCCCTCCATCCTTTGTACATTGTTGATCCACAATCATAAAATTTGCATGAATCATGCTAGAATAGGAGATTTTAGGACTAATGTTTGCTTTCCATGAGTGATCTATACCTGCA
Organism: Pinus taeda; assembly: GCA_000404065.3. Taxonomy (NCBI): domain Eukaryota; kingdom Viridiplantae; phylum Streptophyta; class Pinopsida; order Pinales; family Pinaceae; genus Pinus; species Pinus taeda. The sequence continues at coordinate 176,934 of APFE031362606.1, forward strand.
GGTGTTCAATAAAGCATGGAGAATATTTGTGAAAACATTTTTCAAGAAAGGCTACCGAAGGAAGCATCTTGATGATAAAAGGCACAAAGGTACCTTTTTCCGACAATTGAAGGAATGATGGATCCAGATGACCATAAAGACTCATGAAGACTCCATGATTTCTCAAGACCCTTTAGAGGGTAGAAGGCAACAAAATGTAATATATGTTACAAGTATTGAAGACATTGTGGAAATTTTGTCACTTCTCAAAGAACTCTATGTACAAGTCACCATGGGTCCAAGTCATCAATGTCTATGACTTTTAATGGTTTCATCACATGATGATATGGAAAATGATGATGTAATTTGGGAAAATATTGTAAATGTAGATATGTGGAAGTCCAAGAGTCATATATGGACAAAAGATTCATTAATAAAAGTCCAAAAGTCTCATGGAAGTCAAATGGTCACATTAGAATTCCAAGAGTCATGAGGGTAGTTCAAGATTAATGTGGAATATCAAAGGTCATTCCTCTTGTTATAAAGGAGCCTCACTACTCAAGGAAATGACTTTTCACCTTGGCTTCTCTACCAAGCATTAGAGAGGAATATTGTTCTTTTGGAGAGTGAGTAGTGGCTTAATACTCCACTATTGGAGTTAATGGTGTCTCATTGTATCAATGTATCTTGGAAATTTCGCTTAATAATTGAAGCTCATTGAGTCAATACCCTTTCATGCATATATCATTAATATAATAAGACTATTTTTCATATGTTTGCAGTCTTTGTTTTGTGTATTCATGTACTAAAGAAATTGAAATATTTCATTGGCTTTGTTGCTCATCTTGTTGAATGTATGTTGTAATTTTTTTAATGATCATTATGTCCATGTGAACTATTTTGCTAGACACTTAACAATTCTTTCATATATATTTGTAGGGGTATTTATTAGAATAGTAATAATACTTTTCTTTTAAAGACTCAATTTTATTCGCTTTTGGTGAAAGTACCTTAGTACATATTATAATTGAACATTTCATAAGGCATATTCACTTTCTCATTCAAAAGTACAGGCACATTTCTCTCTTATGCTAACTATTGCAGCCAAGGAAAATCTTTAAGAAAATGGTAGTCATGACACATTTCCGGATGGGGCTCCTATACCAAACCGTGTGAGGTCTAATTAGGACTTCATATAGGGGATAACCCATGTATGTTGGCCGGATCTAACACCATTAACATTATGGCGCTAGAAGGAGGGCAACCTCTTTATGGCTAACTAGTCACCACATCCTAAAAATGAACCATCTATGCAAGATAGTAACGATCCAATTTTAAATCCAATTCAAATTCCTGAGATAGGGGAGTCTTCTCATCTAAGTCTGGAATAAGATTTTGAATTCACTTATGATCAACTTGAGACAATCCATCCTATTATTTGTAAGTTTGCAAGATCTCTTAGTTTACTTCATGTTACCGTTATTCTTCCTCATAAGCCGATAAAGAAAGAAACAACTCGTCACAACAAATTGGTTTCTTCCATGGAAGATTTGGTTACTGAAACCCTTGAAGAATTATTTGATCCCACTAAAATAACACATCAACAAGGTGACATTCCATCTATTGAGGAGGATATGGAACCAGACAAGGATGATTTTTCATTTTATGACGAAGAACAACCAAGAGAAGAAGAACTTCATGATTACAACGAAGATTTAAATGGTGAAAGAGAAGACTATTTAGAATCATAGGGTGAATAGGGAGAATAAGAGGGAATGGCTAATGAACAATTAGATTGGATGGCTCAAGGGCCTCTTTCTCTTTCAGGGAATTTATATCATATGCCTAAACATTTAGAAAATTTTCTTTCAAAGTTTTATCCTGGTAAGAAGATGAAAGTTGAGGACCATATTGATGACTTCTACATGCTTTTGCAAATGCTTGAGGTAAATTTTAACGATGTTGCTTGTATAATTCTATACACTCTATAAGGAAAAGGATTAGCCTAGTACCATTTTCTTCCACCTAATTCAATCCATAGTTTGAGGGAGTTCAAGAAGTTGTTTTTAGATAAATTTTCTGATGATAAAACTCCCACCATGTTTCTCAAAGAAATAGGGAAACTTAAGATGGGCGAAAAGGAAAAAGTGAAGGATTTTAATCAGAGACTTAGTCGTTTGTTGAATAATTTCCCTGCAGATGTTCAAATGCATGATACTATCACTAAATATTATTACACAGTTGCCTTGCCTACTGGTATTTCCGTGTTTGTTAAAAAAGTTGCAAAGGATACATTGGCTTTGAACTTCGTAGAAGTGATTGATGTTGAAAAGGACTTGCATTTTAGTGGATCCATTGATAATCATGAAGATTCTAAAGACTCCAAAGATACTGATTAGAAAAATCAAGCCTCTTCCACTAAAGCCAAAGATAAATATTCTTTTGACATGGAAAGCTTAGCTAAATATTTGAAGTTTCTTACTAATGAAGTATATGAATTAAAGAGGAAATCAAGTGAGGCTACTACTAGCAGTAAGTCTTTTAAGCAGCCTTTCTTTTAGAAGTATTTAAGAAGAAAAACAATAATCAACTCGCTAAATTTTCTTAGAGTTTCAATGTTGTGTTTAATGTTGAAATACTGGGCATGGACAAGTTTTGTACTTTCCATCAAGAGAGGCATTCAGAGAAAACATGTCCACAATGGAATCACAAAATGAATGCTATGATGACCAACTTTGTAGACACTCTACTACCAGAGGAGCAATTTGAGATGACTGAAGAAGCAAATGAATCTATTGTGATTGAGGAAAGTATAGGTGCTTGAAACTCAGTTAATGCTTTTGGTATTATATATAACGTTGATAAAAAAAGTTTTGATGAACCACCAATGAGTGAAGCTCCTCCTCAAAAAGCAACTAAGCGATATAATTTGAGGAGAAAAAGACCAATTTTTGACCAAGAGCTTGAAAGGAAATTGTTGAGAAGGATTCTACCACCCACTAATCCTTCTTAGAGTTTGTAGAATAAGTCGGGAATTTCTCCTCCTCCTAAGAACACATTTGCAAACAAAATAAGTAAGTCCATCACTCTTGAGGTTTCAAACAAAGCTACACCACCAAATACTTTAGCACAACATGTTAAGAATGAAAGCATTGATTACAATGTTTTCAATGATATGAAAAGGGCTCATGTCATGCCAACATTTCAATATTTGAGCTCGCAAAGATAATAGGAAAGTGTGAAATGATCATCTAAGCACTTGCATCACAACCTCTGCTAGGTAACAAAGCTTCTGCTTCGCAAGTTATGTCTGGTAAGTCTTGTGGCATTCTTGAGTCTGTAGTTAATGTTGTTAATTTAAATACTAATACTCTTTGCTCCCCCTTTTATTTTAACATTTTAAATCTTTAATTATAATGTTCATAATTGTCTCATTGATTCTGGTGCATCTACAAATTCCATGCCACTATCTGTTGCTAAGAAAATTAATGCTAAATGGGAAAAGATCAATGCATGGATCGTATATCTAAATAGATCATTGATCTAGGAAATTCATGAACTTAATAATTTCATCAAACCATGGAGTTCACTAATGCATTAATATTGTTATTGTGGAAATTCTTGAAGCCTATGGTTTGCTTCTGAGTAGAGAATGGTCCAACAAACTACAAGGTACTTTTCAACGTACTGGACACATTTATGGCTTCCTTACAATGGCAGAAATAATCAGATTCGAGTATAAAGTGAGCCTTATATGAAATATATCGTGACAACACTTGAGGGGCACAATCAGCTAGTTGGCTTTGTAGATGTCATCTTCAGAAATTGTTTTCTGGAAGTTGATCATAGGTGTTATCAAGCACAACCTTCACATGTACCATCTCATACAAAGTTAGAGCTCCTTCCTTGCAATCCAATTGGAGTGTAACACCCTCCTCCCACATCTACCCAAGAAACTGGCCAGCCAGGGTAAACATGCGACGAGAGGAAACTATGATATGATTTGACCTCCTAATTCACATTAAGGAAGTGGAACCGATAGAAACACATTAGACATACATGTAAAACCATCATTAGAACCCTCAGAAACCAAACCAACCTTTCAGGAAACTAGCCACTTGGTCCCATTAAACTTTTAAACAACTTGACCTTTGTACGCTCTCATGCTATGGGCATGCCAATGTCTAGGAACCTCTGGACACTCTTACAGACCTGCAAGCCAGCGTCGAGGGACTCGTTTTGTCAGTTTTGTGCTAGCGTCCTTGGGAATTAAGCCACATTTTCAGGCCTAGAGCCCAAGTCATTGCCACAAATTGCATTATACCTTTAGAACATTAAGATAACATGAAAACAATAATGCTAATGCAATTACTTTAATAAGACATTGACTGGACCCCTACTAGCCATGACAGAAATTTTTTCAAACATATCACAAATATGTAATCTATAGGTGTAAATAACAAATCTGAGCATAGGGGTCTCATACTTACCTGAGAATCACCAAGAAACATTGATGCCTCAACACATCAACTTCCATTTCATCCATTAGGTCATAGATACATTGATCAATCATTTACAAGTAAAAACATGATGAGAGCCATACATAGCTACTATCATAAAACATATAGATGACCAACATAATAGCAGCTGAAATACTCATGAAATCACAACCATATAAACCACATATAATCTAGTATATTACTCATATAAATACAAGGAGAAATAACCTCATATTTATGATGAAAAATCAAAACTCAGAATGGGAATTCGACGTTCCACCCAGCCATAGAATAGTTGAGCCAAATCTCTCTTCAACCATTCACCCTCATGCCATATTCCAAGCATGAATGTGGGATCGCATAGAACACATGAATCAAAACTCATCCATGGCTTCCAGAGGCCATCCACCTCAACCCATCAAATAGTGGTTCCACCTCACGGTCAAACATCATAAAACCATCATCAGATATGTCTTTATCACAACCATCTAGGGCTCCAGAGCATTTGTCCAACAAAGGCTCTAGGACTAGTAACTGAACCCACCAAGGGCTCCAAAGTGTTTGTCCAACCAAGGCTACAGGACTAGTAACTCAACCCAAGTTGTTACAGGGCTCTAAAGTATTTGTCCAACCAAGGCTCCATAAGCTAGTAACTCAACCTAGGCTAAGGAAACATGAGAACAAACCAAAAACAAAACAAGGAAATAAACCCACAATCTCCATGGCTATCCAAGAAATGGAAAGGCTAGGCAATCCAAAGTCAATATAGGCAATCCTCCATGCCAATGACAGATAATAAGAAACAAACCACATGCATGTGCCATGCATGTAGAAACTAGTGAGGAAAACATACATGAAACTCAGTACCTACAAGAAAAACCAATTGTAGATGTTGATCTTGATGTCCTCTTGTGATTTCCTGATCTTCCTTTGCCTTCTTGCTCCAAAACTCCAAGTATGCCACACTCTCTAACAGTGCTCCAAGAAAAGTCTAAGTGTACAAGAGTGAGAGAGAGATAATACAAGAGAGCTCCAAAACTAAATTGACCAAGCTTCACTGACCAAGCCTACCCATTACATAAGCCCTTTTATCAATGAGGCCTCTATTTTCTTCATTTTCCATCATTTTCATAAATAAAATGCCAATTAATGCCTCACGCCTTTCCAAATCCTTTGTCATTGCCTTTTCCAATTTCCTTAGCCATAATAACCGAATTGAACACCCACTAGGATGTTTTCCCCGCCATTCAGCATGCAATACGTGTCCCATGACCATGATCTTATATATTTTTACATGACTTTTTAATCAAGGTTGTTCCATGGTGCTAATGAACTTTGTAATATATATGTACATACTACTGGTGTAGGAACTAGCTCAACGGCTATTGATATTTGTACCTTATACTTTATAGACCTAAAACTTAGTATGGTTTGAAAGTTGGTTGTATTTTTATTGACCCTCGGAACAAAAGGTATATTTTATCATGTTGCTTGGAGTTCGAGTGTACAAATAACACTGTTGAATATGAAGCACTTGTTATGGGATTAAAGAAATCCATAAACCTCAAGGTTGAAGCACTTAAGGTAATTGGAGATTTATAGATTGTTACCTATATGGTATAAAATACCATTCACTATGTTGAAAAACTACGAACAAGAGGTATGGCAACTGATTTCATTATTTAAAGAATTTAATACTAGTTAGGTTCCTAGAGTTCATAATGATGTCATAGATACATTAGCCAATGCAGATGCTAGAATGTCACCATTAAAAGATGGTTTTCTATAGAAATTATTTATAAGCCATTTTTACCTGAAAATGTCACTAACGTTTGCGTATTTAATGATGACCAACAGATATTGCACTTCATGGCCAATGTTGATGTGTTCAAAGATGTGGCTATTGAAGAAGATGAGCACAAGAAGGATTTGTTGGACACCGAATCCACTAAGTGTTTTGGGTGTGGAATATGAAGAGTCATTGGAGTCCAAGAGAGCTTGGAAGATGAATTCAACGATCATGGAAAATTTATAAATGTATATCATTGTAAATAGTAAAAAAAAATTCAATGTTTTATCTTCATATCTTTTCAATTTTTGTTGTTGTTTAACATGGTATCAAAGAAGGAAAATTTAGGCCCTGCTCCATTTTGAGCCACTAGATTTTGTGGCCTTTAGGTGCATGCTAGTCCTACATCTTTGCCCATTGTCTCGAAATGGGAAAACTAGCGATTTTTCCTTCATACCCATGTATGAAAATACTGTCTATAACCTATTTCTAAATTATGCTATGAAAAGAGGATATTTTAATGAACACTCCTTTCAAAGCCAACATTTCTAGTCTTAGTAAAACATTTCTTGAAAGACCAGGTATACTAAGCGAAACATAACTAGTGCAACGGTTAGAGAATAGGTGTTGTGAATTTTTTTCCAGCGAAGTGTTGAAGGTTGATACATTCATATATGTTGTGTTGAACAATTATTTGCATCTGTCTCTTTTGAATTTTGTGCATGAGGCTAAACTAACAAGCAATGAAAACAATAGTTTGGATTACTGTTGATGATTAGAATGATGCAACTTGGCTTTATCATATAAAGTAGCTTCAGATGACACTTTATGACAAACAAATCTTATGATTAGTTATAGATGTCTATGAAATTACTATATTTGGGATTATCTTGGGAAAATGATGAACAATTTCTCAACCAACTTGGCCTATGATGTCTCCATTTGGTTTGAACTACAACACTCCACGGATATTTCATTGAATCCAGATACTTTTTTGTTTCTCATGCTTGGATTCTTCTGACTACATCCGATTAGAGGAAATCATATACAACAATGAAATTTGATACGTTAATCTGATATCTACTTTGAATAGTGATGTAAAAAAATAAAAGTAAAATAAAATTAAAAAATGTGCCCATTGTGACTAAGATATTAGGAATTTCAATTTCTATTGAACTTGCTCAGCACTAAGATGTGGAGACATTCTTGGGAAGGTTTCTTGGGAGCCGTCAGCAAATAATCTACCAAGGTTTACTATCGTAACTTCAACACAATCTTCACTTGTTTCCATGCCATCAATAACACCGTGAGGTACTTCTCCATCATGAATGTCCACATTTTCTAAATTTTGATTTGAATGATATGAAAAAAAGGGGGTCGAATAAGGTGAAGAGTCATCCTTGTAGAAGATAACAGTAAGGTTAGAGCCCGATAGAAAACTAATGACAAATCTGGAAGCATTAGCATGTTAAACATTTGAACTAGAAACTCGATCATGGTAGCCTTTGTGTATTCAATGCAACTAACTATCAAGAGACTATGATAATGAGGAGGAAATTGGATTTAGGATAATTGGATTTAGATTCATTCTATTGAGAATTTGTATTAAAAAAAAAAAGTCTAGATTGGAATAAGATTCAACAATGACATTCTTCTTTCTCACATTAGTTCTCTTCCTACTTTTATGTATAGTATTTCTTAGTTCTTCTGAGAATTGAGCATCATCGACCGAATTAGCAAGCCCCCAAGATCATTCACAAGCTTGCTTTGGTAGCACAAAATACTCTCCTCCACGCCAAATTCAAGATAAAATACTTGTATTGTATTGATAACCTTGCAATTTGACACAAAATGGTATGTTTTGATTCACTTTAGATTCAGTGATGAGAGTAAACAAGATGTAGCCTCAATGAATTCTTGAGTATATTAGGATTTATTTAAAAACAAAGATGTTGCTCAAAGTTTTGCTAAGAAATGTGGCCATTGAGATATGTTTCCTGTATCTTTATTTGAGGATTTTATATTTCCTTGGCTTTTACCACGTTGGTAATAATCATCAATAGTGAAGCATCATTTTTTCGAATATCCTTCTTTTATTGAGTTTGATTTGTTGATGAAATTGCTAAACTTGACAAATTATTAGAGTTATTGATAAATCTAATCATGTCTATTGCTAAAAGAAAATTAAAATCAACAAGGACACTCTTTTTGATATTCAAACCTGGTTGCAAAATGCACAAGAGAAGATAGAGTTTTTGCAGCTTGAGTCACAGCTACAGCAAGAGGGGTTACAACCAAAGAGTCATCACTCTGAACTATTTTTTGTTTAGAATAATCCTCTATTTAGGATTGAGACAGACTCTCACCAGAATAAATAAATTTAACCTAAGGTTTATTTAGATCAAGTGCCCATTTCAGGAGCATTTTTACATAAAGATGAATAAATTCAGGTTGCACTTCCCAAGCTCATCATCAATCCTTGCGAAGAGATTGTCAACAACCATAATAAAACCAGTCTTGGATATGACAAGGACATGTCATTTCATATTATAGACTACTCCAAGCCCATTCGGTTTCTGAGTGTTGGATTTCTTCAAGATGTTTCATCTTCACCTATTTTAGATCTTGCTCCTCTTCCAAAGTAGCCACAAATTGTGAAATGGAAACATTGTGACAGAGTTGGCCATGTGAAAGATTTTTTATTTTTATTTATTTATTTATTTATTTATTATTTTTTTTTTTATATCTTAATTCGTGTAATAATTATGGTAATCACACCCATCATTCAAACAAATTCTTCAGAAACAAGCCTCCTACAAGAACAAAAATTCACCTTGGATGGATCGCCTCTTAGCAATGGGCGTCAACAACTAAGAAGATATTTCGATCATATCATGAAATTTTTCTCGGGTATTTAAAAGTCTTGCATTTGAGATATACTAATATTTTTATCTTGTATCTGATAGGGGGGAATTGATGATCATCTACAAGCTTCATAGATACATCAAGTGATCCTAATCCACAATCTAAACATGTTGCTTGAGCCTATAGCCGGAGAGATCCATACTCAAATTCAGAGTTGCATACAGAGACACAAAAGACCCTGAGCATGCCTATGGTTGGTGGCCTTCCTTAAACTACCTATTGATGGTGTTGGACCCACCAACATGTAAGGGGATCTCCCTGGTAAGAAGTCCCAACTAGACCTTATACCATCTCGAGTAGGAGTCCCAGCAGTGGGTAGTGCGGTATCACCTTGACTACGGTTGTGCGTAGAGATAAGTAAGATGTCATTGTTGGAAGCAAAGGTGTGACCTTGTAGCAAGTCAAGGAAGATGCATGGAAAGGCTATAACACACGAAAGGGGAGAGGAGTGTGCCCCTTAGAAGCATGTAATAGTACGTAGCTTGAAAGGGAACACACGAGCTGGAAGACATCACAAGATGGAAAGCAAAATAGTCGAAAATCCAAAGTGATGAGTTAAACCAACAACATGCTTCAATAAGATTCATACAAACATATACGGAATAGTCCATACATACATGTGTAAGTTAATACTACATACATTGTTAGAGTAACCAAGATATGCAAACTACAATAGCAATATGGCTTTGTTATATTAAAAGAGTGAAAGATCCAATCATACATACAACCATGACAACCATTAGCCCCAGTAGTGGAACATCATAGTCACTACTGCTTGATCCTCCAAAGATATGTACTCACTCTGCACTATGGAGAAGCCAAGGCTCATTACAATACAGTCCAAGCTTTCTCTAAGTTATACCTATCAAAAGCTTGGTTCCCAAAAGCCCTTACAATGAGTTATGAGGTTCTATATATAGCAAAGGGTGGGGTGACCCTTGACATTCCCCTTTGTGACTCTTTAACTACCCTCATGACTCTTCAACTTACACATGATTGTTTACATTCTACTATTGACACTTGATATTTCACTTTACAACATTCTTACAATACATTCTACACATGCACCCATGTGAGACAAAAATGGGCTTGAGTAAGCCATACAAGACATCATTGGGACTCGGATAGTTGTGGGAAGACTAACTCATAGACATCCTCTTGATGATCGTTGGTGTTGAACTGAAGCCAAGCTTGGTAGTTTGCTATGGTGTTCACGTACTCCATGGTGACATCCTTTTGAAAGTGAACTCTTGCCTTCATAGAATCTGGCTACACTGATCTGGCACCTCCATCCACTCGTCATGTAGCATGCGCATTGTTATCAATGATAACCCTTAGAAATAATTTTTAGTTTGATTAGTCATTTTAGATAAGGTTTTTCAACACTGCTCTTTGCATCTATTTGTTGCTTTTCTAAAAGAGGATGTTGTGCTTTGCATTTGGAGATTAAAGGAAGAAGAACAAATCTAGTTCAAATTATTTTGGATAAATTCCCATATTCTCTAAAACTCATTTCTTTCACTAATCACATTTCATCATTTGTTTTTAAACTCTAGCCACATCCCATATTTCAACTCTAGTTGTATTTCCCCATTCCCCTTTGAAATACTTTAAAACGTTAAAAAACATGTTTAAGTCCTTTTTAAAGGGTTGGGACCCACAAAACATATCGTTTTCGGCCCTTCCCTTTTACAATAGATAGACACCCTTATCCCCTTCCCCTTCAGGTAGTCGACTCATCCGAACAGCTGTCACCAAGCAGGCAAGGTGAGCAGTCGCAGGAGAAGGAATTTTCTCAAGAGATTGAACAAGCACTTGAGCAGATGGATATGAACATGGAGGAACAGGAGTTAGAGAAATACATCAACCTCATGCCTAACCACCAAGAGGTTGACCCACCAGCTTCACCGGATCCAGAAGTAGAGCAAGTCCCAAGTGGCCAAGGAGACATTGAAATCCTTGGAGATAATCTGGAGGGAGAAATGCACAACATCTCATTCGACGAGTACCAACATAGAGTTGGTCAATCCCACAGAGTGTCGACTCTGGATGATCACACATCTCCTACGTATTTTTAGGAACAAGTGATCGTGTTTGAAGTGTGCAAACATCCAACATCATTGGTCGATGATACCAGAGCATGTGTCGAAGCCATTAGCTCGAGTGTTTGCTTCCTAATAGAAAAGAACGAGCGAACGGTTAAGGAGTTACAAACAGCTAAGCAAGGAGGAGAATTGGTTACATCATCTATCTAAGCAGAGTTGAAGAAGGCAATACTGGATGAAGTATTATCCCTTGACATGGTCATGCAGGCGTTGTATTCCAAGTTTGGTACCGTGCATAAGGTAGTTGTTCATCTCAACAGTTGGCGGCAACAATGTGCTAGGAGATCATGTATCTTGTCAAACGTGCATGTTGCTATTGATTACATGCAAACATGGAAAATGGGATACAAGGGATCGTCGTTACACTTGCCCAAGGTGATGAAGCCCAGAGTGGTCGAGATGAAGCCATGCATCTGGAGTCAGATCTAGAACTATGAAGAGCTCTCGCAGCTCATCACTAGTCTACAGGCTTCCCATGCACAGGTATTCAGGAGTATGGATGTTGTTGTGCACGCACATGCAATCCCATCTAATGGGATACGCACCCAGGCAAAGACAAAGGCACAGGTCCAAATATAGCTTGACTCATACTTTGACGAGTTGATGTGCATAGCCACCAACCCAGACTTGGTGATCAATGTAGACACCATGCATCAATATGTTGCTAGTCCAGCCACACTCAAGACAATGATGCACATGTTATCAGATGAGTTAGATAGAGGAGATTGAGTAGTGTACCTGGATGATATGGAGGCAAGATTTTGTTTCCAGAAACATGTCACCTTAGAGTACATAGACACTATCGCAAACTACCAACCATGGCATCAGTTCACTACTGTCAACCACCGTGAGGATGTCGAAGAGTTGGTCTTCCCACAATTGTTCGAGTCATAGTGATGTATTCCATGGCTCATTCAAGCCTATTTTGTCTCACATGGGTAAACATGTAGATTGTATGTAATGTCTTGTCAAGTGGAAGTTCAAGTATCGATAGTTGGATGTAATAGTCGTAGAGTAGATGAAGGGTCATGAGGGAATGTTAAGGGCCTATTGGGTTGTGTTATATTCTTTCCATGACTAACCTACGAAGTGAATCGGGGGTTAGAGGGGTGGCAGAACCCCCCCTTTGTTGCGTTGATTGCGCAACGGAGGGGTCACAGGGGGTTTGAGGGGGGCAGGTAGCCCCCCTCTACGGGGTCCACGACAGCGCCCCAGGAAAAATTTGTTTGGAACCTATATTAGGTTGGGCAAACCTATCTATGGTTTTCGGTCCATGGTTTTGGACGCGATGGTTTTCGGTCCATGGTATTGGATGCTTCGGCATGTATAAATATGTATTGTAACATTGAAAGGAATATAGTGAAAAATCAAGCTGGTAGTCCCAGTTTTGGGATCCAGGGGAAAATCTCTGTGTATATGTGTTTTATGTGTTATGCTCTCGGATTGTTTATTTTCTGTGTTTTAGAATTCGTATGCAGGTAATTTCTGTATGGGGTTAAAACCTACATTTGGTATCAGAGTTGTTTTGGCTTCAAGGGGACGCCTTTGTTGCTGAGGGGTTTTGCTTAGGCTTGTGGTAGAACCTGTTCAGTGGGAGATCTGCGAGATCAATTCTAGTGGTAAAAGAAGATGGCGAGGAGTGGAAAGATAGAGATCGAGAAATTTAATGGTCAGAGTTTTGAGTTTTGGAAACTCAAGATGGAGGATCTATTGGTGGATAAAGATCAGTGGATCGCGGTAGATCCAGGTACTAAACCAACAGGAGTGTTCGATGAAGAATGGAAGAAGTTGGATCAGAAGGCAAAGAAAAAAATATGATTGTGTGTCTCAAATTCAGTATTGCTGAATGTATCAGGGGAAGCTACGGTAAAGGCTTTGTGGAAAAAGTTAGGGACTTTGTACCAATCTAAGTCTCTGGTGAATAAATTGTTCCTGCAAAAAAAGTTGTATAACCTGAGGATGAGAGATGGAGACTCGGTGACAGAGAATTTAAATGCATTTAATATTGTGGTAAGTCAGTTATCATCTGTTGATATCAAAATTTCAGATGAAGATATGTTCATTAGTTTGTTGTGTTCTCTACCATAATTGTGGGATAGTCTGGTTATTGCAATAGATAGCAATGCAACTACCTTGTACTTTGATGAAATAGTCTCATCCTTGCTGACGGAGGAGATGAGATGGAAAAATACGGAGAGCCAGAATGGTGATGCCTTGTCTGTACTAGGACGATCCCAGAATAGAAACAAAAATAAGTCATCGAGTGGGAGATATAAATCTAGAAGGAGGTCTAAATCTCTAGGAAAACCTATAAAGGTGGTGTGATGGAAATGCGGAAAGGAAGGGCACTACAAAATGGACTGTAAATCTAAAGCTCCTGACAAAGGAAAGGGATCTGATGATGCTCCTTCTGTAGAGGTGAAAACCACCTCAAATGAAGGGGGGATGTGTACTTGGCTTCTTCAAGTACACATGTAGATCATGAGGCATGGTTGATTGACTTAGGTGCATCCTTTCACTTCACTCCCCATAAAGAGTGGTTCTACGAGTATGATAAATATGATGGTGGTGATGTCTTCTTAGGGGATGATAGGAAGGCTAGAATCATTGGCTGCAGAAAAGTAAAGTTGAAGTTGCAAGGTGGAAGGGTTAGAACACTTCCGGGTGTTTTTCATATTCCTGCATTGGCCAGAAATATGATTTTCGTCAACGAGTTGGATGGTGCAGGTGTAAAAACAGTGTTCGAGAAAGATACCTACAAGATGGTTTGAGGGGCACTAGTATTGATGTGGGGACTTCAAACTGGAACTCTGTACAAACTGCAAGGTAGCACTGTTGTTGATGGGTGCAACAGTTCTGTGGTTCCAGAAAGTGGAGCAGAAAATCGAGTGGTCTCTAGAGACAAGACCATGCTGTGGCATCAAAGGCTTGGACATATTACAGAGAAGGGCCTTCGAATACTTCATGGTAAAGGTATGGTAGAAGGTATGAGTAATAGCTCTCTGGATTTTGATTTTTCTGAAAATTGTGTATATGGAAAGCATAATCGGGTGAGTTTCCCCTCTTGTGGTAAGAGGGCGAAACAGATATTAGAGCTTGTGCACAGTGATGTGTTTGGACCTATGAAGGTTCCATCACTAGGTAAGTCTATGTACTATGTATCATTTATAGATGACTTCTCAAGGAATACATGGATATATTTCCTTAAGAAGAAATCTGAAGTTTTTGACAAGTTTAAAGAATTTAAGGCTTTGGTGGAAAACCAGACAGAGAAGAAGATAAAGGTATTGAGGACAGATAACAGTGGAGAGTTTTGCAGTAAGGAATTTACAGAATTCTGGAAGAAGTGTAGTATAGCATCGTAGAAGATTACTCCATATACACCTCAGTAAAATGGAGTTGTAGAAAGAATGAACAAGACGTTGATGGAAAGGGCAAGAAGCATGCTCAGTGGTGTCGGGTTAGGATAGGAATTTTGGGCAGAGGCGGTGGAGACAGTATATTACCTGGTCAACAGATCACCTTCATCAGCATTGGAGGATAAAACTCCACAAGAGGTATGGACTGGTAAGAAACCCTCTCTTTCACATATGAGGGTATTTGGATGTGATGCATATGTACATGTTCCAAAGGAGAAATGAACCAAATTGGATAGTAAATCTGAAAAGTGCATCTTTATTGGGTCTAAGGATGGTTTAAAGGGTTATAAGCTTTGGAACCCAATAACAAGGAAGGTTGCGTACAACTGAGATGTGGTGTTTAGAGAGGTAAAAGATGTTATTAAACATGAATTCCAACCAAAGGAACCTAAGAAGATAGAGTTTGAGCTAAAGGAGGAAGAATCAGACTCTACATAAGAGGAGGAATCAGAAGATGAAGAGCCACAAACTCCGAGTGTAAGAAGATCAGCTTGAGAAAGAAGGCAGCTAGAAAGGTATAGTCCAACTTCTTTCTGTTCAAATTTTGTTTTATATATTACTGATGACGATCCCAGAACTGTGAGGGAAGCAGTAGATTAAGAGGATGGAAAACTCTGGAAATAGGCCATGGTTGATGAAATGGCATCTTTGCACAAAAATGAGGCTTGGAATCTGGTGGAGTTGTCGGCTGGAAGAAAACCCGTTGGCAGCAAATGGGTGTTCAAGAAGAAGACAAATGCAGAAGGAAAGCTGGAGAAATACAAAGCTCGGTTGGTAGAAAAAGGTTATTCCCAAGTTCCGGGAATTGATTTTGGTGATATTCTCTCTCCTGTTGCCAAGGTAACTTCTATTAGATTACTTTTATCTTTTGTTACTGCTTTTGATTTTGAGGTAGAACAGATGGATGTGAAGATAGCATTTTTTCACGGGGATCTAGAAGAGGAAATCTAAATGAAGCAACTTGAAGGCTTTGCGGTGAAGGGTAAGAAAGAACTGGTATGGAAGTTAAATAATTCTCTGTATGGGTTAAAACAGTCACCAAGGATGTGGTATCATAAATTTGATACATTAATATGGGGACTTGGCTTCACCAAAAGCAAAGCAGATCAGTGTGTGTATTTTAAATTGATTGGTGACCATGTTATATATTTGGTCTTGTATGTGGATGATATGTTTCTGGTTGGAAATGAAAAAGAAATTATCCAGGATTTGAAGACCCAATTTTCCTCCAAATTCAACATGAAAGATCTTGGTGTTGCAAACTATATTTTGGGCATGGAAATTAAAAGAGATCGGGCAAAGATGAAGCTCTGGTTAAACCATAGGAAGTATGTCGAGACAATATTGCAGAGGTTTAATATGCAGGATAGTAAACCGGTGAAGGTTTCTATTCCTGTAGGTATAAAGTTATCTACTAAACAGTGTCCCAAGACACAAGAAGAGGAAGAGGATATATCCTGTGTTCCATATGCAAGTGTAGTCAGTAGCCTGATGTATGCAATGGTCTGTACTAGACCAAACATTGCACATGCAGTGGGAGTATTGAGCAGGTTTATGTCAAAACCAGGGAAGTAACATTGGATAGTAGTGAAGCGGGTTTTTAGGTATTTTTGTGGCACTAGTGATTATGGTTTGTGCTACCAAGGAAGACCAGGATTGGACAAAGTTTTGGATATCCGTGGCTTTGTTGATGTAGACTGGGCTGGAGATTTGGATCAGAGAAGTTCTACAAGTGGGTATGTGTTTAACCTATTTGGAGGTGTAGTTAGCTGGATGAGTAAGAAACAATTTGTAGTGGCACTATCAACTACAGAGGCAGAATACATGGCAGCCACTCATGCAAGCAGGGAAGCAATTTGGTTGCAGACATTGTGTTCAAGTATGGGGTTAGTACAGGAAGCTATAAGGATAGACTGTGATAGCCAAAGTGAATTTTTCTTGATAAAGAACCCTGCATATCATTCAAAGACAAAGCACATTGATGTTCAGTATCACTTTGTGAGGGATATGATAGAAGACAAAAAGGTGTCGCTGGTAAAGGTGGACACTTTGAATAATATTGCAGATGCATTGACAAAATCTATGAGCTCCGAGAATTTCTCTTGGTGTAGAGAAACAATGGGTGTTTCAGGGCTAGAAAAATGACTAAGCTCTCCTATGGCCCCCTGTGGAAAGAAAACAACAAGTGGGAGAACGTTGGGTTGTGTTATCTTCTTTCCATGACTAATCTACCTATGGTTTTCAGTCCGTGGTTTTGGATGAAATGGTTTTCAGTCCATGGTATTGGATGCTTTGACATGTATAAATATGTATTGTAACATTGAAAGGAATATAATGAAAAATCAAGCTGGTAGTCTGTTGGGTCCCTATAATACTAGTGATTACCCCATTACTATTGTAGTTGTACCCCTTATTAATATTGTTGTGCCCCTGTTGTCCCCATATTGTTATTACTGTGCCCCATAGAATCCCTCTAT
>APFE031362606.1:204730-229339 GCA_000404065.3 Pinus taeda
AGCTTTAGCGAGCTGGAGAGGCCAATCACTCGACAATCTTTTCATATTTTACGAGTCAGGTGAAAAGAGCTTAAAGGAGACTAGTTTTTTGAGGAACGAGTGATAATTTCGGGTAGCAGCTGATTCCAAGTAAGGTTTGGAATTTTCCAATCACGTTAGTGTCACAAAGATGGCTAACAGAATCACTCTTCGCAGATGTTCCTCAAAAATGGTAAACAATCAAATGGAGGCGTATGATCAGCTAAAACAGAGTGGAGGTGATGATGAGAACACAACCAAGGCTCAAAAGCTGATGATAATGCATTCAAAATGGTTATTTACCAGAGATTGGTTCATTTTTTAGTGAGCTTAAACTTTGGGGGAAACATTTGCTCATTGCTTAGGTTTAATTTTTAACGAGCTTGAACTTCACATAAAAACTGCTCGTGGCAGGTTTATTTTTTAATGAGCTTGAACCCTGCGGTAACACTGCTCATGATAAGTTTGCATGCCCCCAGCATAATAACGCAAATCGAGGTGCATGCCCCCCAAGCTTCATTGCATTCAACACGATGGTTGGAATGAAGGTTTACCTCTGAGATCTTTGAAAGACTCGACTTGGATTTTACGAGATCGTAATCAAAGACTCGATTTGGAAAGGGAGTTGTTTCATTTTTTAATGAGGCTGACACAGTAAAAGAACTATCCTCATGACTCCTTGTTTCATTTTTTAACTAGGTCAACACGAGATAAGAACTTTCCTCAGAATCCACCGTATTTACAGTATTTGATAGAAAATAAAAAACTGAAGGATGATTAAAGTCGTTGGAATAATCTTCGTTGTAATCTGGAAGATAGGAACGATGGTGGTAATCTTCCCATGGTGTCTCTCCTATCATCATTGATTGAATGATTCCTTCGTCTGTAGAGTGTACATGCAACCAAGGATCTGAAGAGGTGCCATATTCCTTAGACCTATTTATCCAAACACTCGATGAGCGTTGATTTGTGTTTGCCCCCCCAAGCCAAGAAAATTGATTGCTACAATATCTCTAAAATGGCGATGATCCATGCTGACAAAATGTTTAGGAATCTTCCGAATATGGAAGATATCATATTGCAGATTCCCACCGTGGCCACTTCTACCAGATTGTTTGGAGGCGATAGGACAAAAGTACGCATCAATGTAGGGTCTTTTAGTAGGCCTACTATGATATTTTGAAGCGACTGAGAGCTTTCGTGGATCATCAGAATGCTTCCCGTAACTTGTGAACTGTTGGGGAGAAATGTTTGTTGGTCGACAATTGTGATTCCTCCTTGAAAGGGAAATGAAATCTTCCTGAAGTACGTCGACACAACAGCAGCCATAGCATATATCCACGACCTTCCTAGTAGGATGTTGTAATCGAGGTTTCCATCGATAACTTCAACATCAATTTCTATTGTTTTGGCCCCCAGTTCGACTTGCAAGTTACTTAAAATCCCATATGGAGTGTATGTTCGTCCATCAAATGCTTTTAACTTCGTTGACGATCGCGACAAGGGTGGTGAGCCTAAATTTTTCCAGCAACTCATTGACATAATACAATGCCCCCTCATCAATAATTGTTCGATGAAAAGTTTTGTTGAGGGCTTTCACTTGAATAAGGAAAGTTAGTTGAGCTGGTAACTGAGGGTCATATCCTTTGTGATCAAAGGCCACAAGATTGGAATCCGTTGGGTCAGTCCCACCTATTGCTAATAATAGAGCCTGCTTCTATGAGGGGCAATTTTGCAGTACCTCAAGTGTCGACATAGTAGACGGCGATTGGGCCAGGTCCTCTACTATATTATAATTCTGTGCTACTCTGGCACGAGGATTAAATGTCGATTTGTGTACTACTCCCTTTGGCGGCTTTATCGTTAGCTCAAGAATGATGAGTGGCACAACTTTGGTCGAAGTTGTTGTCGAACTACTATATTGATCTGTAGCCTTGTTGTTCGACAGCTGTGGATTTCCGTAATCTTTATTCCTTGTCGATATAAAAGCATCATTTTGTTGTTTTGAAATGGACAACATAAGAACTCGGGATGGGGAAGCATTGTCACTAGCAACCAAATTGGTTCCCAGGTTTGGAAACAGATCAATCAATACCTCTGAGGTTTTTTGAACTCTTGAAGAATTTTCTAAGCTCAGCTTTATATGGAAAATCTCTTGTCTGATGATCCTCATAGCATATCTGACACCCTGAAGGAGGTTTCCTTTGCCTAGAAGGGTTTGCAGAAGATTTTTTAGGAGATGACTCCTCTTGTTTGTTCTTTTTCCCTTTATTTTTCTTCTTGCCTCCTGGTTGCTTCAGTTCTTTGCCTTTGTCAGTCAACATGGCATTAACCTCCGAGGCGAGAAGTTTTTCATTTGCATTTTGACTAGAAACTATACAGGCTTCCTTTGACGTAGCCTTTACGGTTTTCATGCTAGTTGTACCTATCATGCCATTGCTAGCATGAGAGTCTTTGTTTAATTTAGGAGGGGGAGGAATGGAAAATTCCAGTCTAGGAGCATCAGGGATTTTATCATAGAGTGTGCCAGACTGAGTATAGATCAAATATAGATATTGTGCACAAGCAATAACTTGCTCTACAGTGACGGCTCCTCCCTTTGCCACATCTTTTGTAATAGAAGGTAAAAATGACTTAATAAACCATTCAGCCAACAGCTGATCAAGAACATATGTTTTTACCATTCTACGACGACGTCGCCACTCATGAATATGATCGGATATGTGAGTGGTCGTCGTTTGTTTGAAATTGGTAAGAAGATCTGTTCCCGTTTCGTACCTTATGGGTAACTAAAAATGGGTTAAAAAGGTTGTGGCTAGGGCATTGAAGTTATCAAATGAAGCTCTAGGAAATTTGATACACCATTTTGCTGCCAGACCAGTTAACGTTCGCTGAAAAAGGTGAAGCCTAATCGAATCATCGTTGAGAGTGTTTGATGAACACCACAGATGAAAGGTCATCACATGATTCAATGGGTCTTCACCCGTATTTCCATTAAATTTAGGAATATCTGACGGAAGTTTATGTGGAATCGCTATCCACCAAGGAGCGTAAGCAATTGGATCATTCGTTAGTCGATTCAGATCCGGTAACTCTAAAGTCGCCACGAAAGGCAACTGTTGATTCAGGCTCGGTGAAGCATACCCAGCATAAGATGGAATTGCCTGAGCAGTTGGTCTTTGCATACCAGCATAATGCATTTGATGTTGGTAAATTTGATAAGGTTGATGGGCATGACCATTATGATATGATTGATGTTGACCGTTTTGAATATACAGCTGCCCATTACCTGCAAAGACTTGTTGCTCAGATCCATGGTAAGCTTGTTGGAATTGCGGTTGTTGGTATTGTACTAGCCATGGTTTTGAAGCCATGAGATGTTGCCCAGTACTGACTGTTTGACCAAGATGGGGGGTAATGGTCCCCGTTTGAACCTGGGTCATTCCACTAGTCAGTAATTATGGTTGCATCGCAGGGACAAGAGGTTGTTATATTACGACATGAGAAACCTGAGGTTGGCATACAATAGGTAACTCTTGTACTTGCGACACCGTCATGATAGCCAGCGTAGTGGGGATATTTGACACGGGTAAACTTTGTTTCATCGAGTATACAACTCTTGGTTGTTGAGGCAGTATTGGTACCCAACCGCTAGATGTAATTCTAGCATAATCTGAATTCTGTTGTGAACTCTCGTATGGTTGTTCTCCCGAAGGAGACAATGAAAGGGTATACTGCCCTCCATACAGCGTTAACCAAGTGCTCAAAGGAATGACTTGCCTTTGGGGACCAGATTGCCCAAATTGACACTGCGAAGGTTCAATTTGTTGAGACTCAACATAAGAGATTCCATATATTATTCCGGACGAACAAACGGGAACAGTCCATACTATCGAAACCGCCCCAGGATGGACTCCATCCAGTGATTGAGAGCTAGTTGGGAAAGATGGTATGCCGGTGAACATTGTTGGAGTAGTAGCAGGAAGTTCTACCGCTGTTGTGTTGGATGACATAGTCCTAGATGTCGACAGTTGTTCAGACATATTTTGCCTATCCAAAAGATTTCTCAGCGATTCTTTAGGAACTTCTAATGGTGGGAGACTAACTTCTAATGAAGAAGGATATAGGGTGATCTCAGCTCCAAATTGCGATGGAGCGTTGGATGGAGGATCCTCCACAATCTCTTCTATGGCAATCAATCCAGGCGGAAGAGGTAGACCGTCGGGTCCGTAAAATATTTCTGGTGCCGACGAAGGGATAGGTTCTGCTGCGATTGATGTTTGGGGAGTAACACCTTCCAAATCAGCTGTAGATGGAGTTGGTTCGGGAATAGAAGTGTTTACCTTCACACTAGGATCAGTTGTAATGTCTTTTTGTGGCTGCGGAATTTCTTCTGTAGAGGCAGGTATACCAGAAATGTTTGGAGTAACCGGAGTCTCAGAGGATGTCAGAGTACTTTCTCCAACCAACCTAGGGGACTTCAATCCAGTCAAACGAGTTCGCTTCGTCTGGAATAGTTTCATTTCTGGAGTCAACAAAGGTTGACTCATAAGTCTCTGCAAACGACAGGATTTTGATTGACTTTCTTCCACGATTGCGGATTACTCGATCAACTCAAAATAATAGGGGGAAATGATTCCAAATTAAATGAATTTTAGATGCTTTGACACAACTTGTTTTTTCAATTTTTAAGAGTCGAGAAAAAACAAAAGATGACTCTAGTCGCCTTCGATTTTTAATGAGCCTGAAGTGACAAGTGCTCAGATGGATCTTTTCCTTTAAGGAGTCTGAAAAGGAACGAAAGAGACTACTCTAGAAATCTAGATAGAGGGATCACCAAACCAATCGCAAAACTGTAGAATACCTTTTATAGTATGGCAGTCAATATTCCCAAATGTTGTGTTCAGTGCATTGCGATCGATAGGGCGGAAGACACGGCTTCCTAAGGATAAAGGATATAGTCTATTGTGGTCTCCCAATATATACTCGACGGTACGTGGGAGCACAAGTCCGTACTGGCACTTGTCATCTCAAAGAGGAGGAATCACCCAACCAGCAATGAAAGCAATAGTTACCAGGCTTTACGACACCGGAATACATCTCTAGCCTAGACTTATAAATGTTTTGCATTAGGTTCCAAAGTGTTTTTATGTTCATTGAATTTATTTTATAGTTGAACTTGCTTAAGAAATTTTCACCGCATGATGTATATATATAATTCCTAAAATTCAATCTAAGATGATAAACAATCGTTTAATCTTCTTTTTGCAATGAAAATCCTAACTACTAAGGAGAGAGAAATGAGATTCTTTCAACATAGAGCACAAAGCACATAGTAGATGCATTGTCCTAAATCAAACCAACAAGTAGTCTAAATGAAAATGCACATGCATGTATTTGTTTTCAGCCTTCTTAATGTGGGAATGACAAGAAGAATGCTAAGTAAAAATCTGAATTATCTTTTCAAAGCGACAGTACTAACAATTTTTCTTCAAAATATGAAAGGAAGATAATGACGACACTTTGCGATTTTGAATTGAAAACTGCTTTCGACACTTGAAAAACTACTAATTTAAATCAAATACAAGAGTAACAGTATAATCGACCGTCAAGAACAATAGAATTCTCTTCTATGCCTAAAAATGACACTTGCGACACTTCCAAATCAAGAAACGATAGTTCGATTATGTTACTTCTTTGTAAAATAGAACTAAAAATGGTACACAACACACAAAAACATTCACAGTTCTTTGCACAATGGAGGTGGAATGATGGAAAGGAAGGGGATTTCCACAGAGGTGTACTGATCACAGATAGCAAAACTCTTGAATAAAGCTAAAGAGAGTGAAGAAAAATCAAAATCTAGAAGCAAAAGAGGTCTTGTCTGATCAGCGCACCTGTAACACAGGGAAAGTGCGCTGGAGCGCACCTACTGCACATGGGAGGTGCAATGCATCTAGATTCCCAAGAAGAGACGGTGCAATGGTCCAGGGACGAGACTTCAACTTGGCTCTTGGTCACATTTTGCAGCTTAGTTCAGGGATTTAGGCCGAGCAAGTGATGTTCAGTAAATATAAATCACAGGGGTTGATCTAATGAGGTTACTAGAGCCACCACCAGGGCAATTAGAATGTTTGCAAATTGATTGTTCAGTTTATAAACAAAACCCAGAGATAGACTGAAGCAGCGTTGATCTACTTTGCACTTGCATAGCAAATGCAGTTCGAAGGCTAGCTGGCTTGACTTCAGGCTCTTGTTTGTAAGTTTATCAAACAAACAAATATAGAGAAGAAAACCAAGTTATTCGTTCCCCAGTGGAGTCGCCATTTTGTTATTGGGAAATCTAGTGTCCACTCGGAGCTGCTAGTCCCACTAAGACTGGTAGCTATCTTAGAAACAAACAAACTAAAACTACTTTCGCTTTCCTTTATGAGAAGTAGATAAGATGGGAACAAAGGACACCAACCTCAGTCTTGTGCTTGGCTCCTTGCTTGGTTCCTCTCCCTTCTCACATATCCTTGCCGCTCCTCCTTCGTCTACCCAGCTTCAAAAAGCACCTTTGGAATCCAAAATAGCATTATACTATCGAAGAACAAAGATCTACAATCATAAACAATATAGGACCAGATATATATTGACCACACAAATGCATATATCATCAAACATACAAGAATGTGGAGGAAAACTTGAATAGCTTTATTAATATCAAGAATAGCAAAGAGGATTATAACCCATTGTTTTGACCCAGCGTCATCCTTCCAGCATGAAAGCCCTTCTTCACCTCATGAAAATCTTAGATCACCCAACACTATGATATTGCACTAGGAAACCAACAACACTTCCTTAAAAGATACAAAATTCTAGCCTCTGGATCTCTGTGATGAGGGATCCATATATAGATGATTGCAGGGGGGTGAGCTTCTGGGATTTTGATTAGTGTCCTCTCTCTGATAGTTCTTGATTCCACTTGGAGATTGATGATATCTTACTCATCCCTGGGTGAATTCAGAGAGGCAAGTGTCACAGGATAAGTTTATGGAAGATTCCATGATCATCCACCTTGCAAACTGTCTCTGCCATTTTTCTACTCTTGCACATTGCACCCTACAGAAGGGCTTTCCAGTATGCATTGCACCTTTTACACTGAGCAGGTGAGATGTATCGCACCCTCTACACTGGGTAGTCTGTATGGTCCAGTTTTGACCAGTTCTGAGCATTTTTCTGTGGAGAACTTCTGGGAGATGATGTAATCAGCTGACCTTGTTCCTTTAGGGCATGAAGCAACACTTTTAGGGACATAGAAGCCCTTGGTTTATGGACATGTATGATTGGGGTTGCAGTGCCCAAAATTTTATATAACAATTATTTACTAAAAATCCACTTGACTTTTCATCTACTTTTTCCAAAAACACGGAGGGTGAATTTGTCTACTTGTCATCTACCCCTCTATTTGATTGATCAAATCATGAGGATGTCAATGAAATCATTGATTTTTCTGATTGTAGCTATCGTGATCTATTTACTCCCGTATTCGATCATGATGATGATTCTATCGCAGTTGATTTTTTGAAGCCACATGTTTATGATTATCTATCTATCGACAAAGTCGAAACCCCCCAGACTATCAAGGCACTTCAGCCTGAGCTGATGGTTATGTCAGGCCCTTGCTATCCTAAGGTTGGTTTCACTTCCGATTAGGAAATTGTTGAAACACCCAAGGCTCCTCATCACTCATCTGTATGCATTAAAGATCCATCTCACACATAGATCATACTTCCTCGACTTGAACTACACAATCCCATCATTCATGCATTGGAGGAATCTTACATTCCAAGCACACGTGCATCATGCAAGTTGTCTTTGTTTCTTTTGTTTTCTTGCATGTCATAGTCAAGAGTATGCATATGCTTAACAATTGCACGTAGTGTCGCACAACACCATGACGAGTCCATAGACTGTATGTCATGCATTTGCACTCACTTATGTTCTATGGACACTTTTAAACTTGGAGTTTGTTTGTCTTCATTGTTATATCTTTCATGTTTGTTGGTTCGCACAACTGTGTTGTTTGCAAACCATGCCTTCACCAACATGGGTCAACCAATGCGCCGATGGCTGCATTGGAAGTATCACTTCATGTGATCAGGCCCATGCACCATTAGCTTAGGAGTAGGAGTAGTGTTTGCTTGCATGCTTATTTTCTTACTTACCTAGCATGTTTGTTTGTTTCCTCGCTTGTTTTCTTTTCGCTTTGCTTTCACAATTACTTCTGCCTTTGCTTTGTTTTGTGTTTGTTCACTTGTTTTGCACTCATAGGTTAGTTTCGCATGAAACCATGTGTGACTCTTCAAACAAGCTGGGTAAAGTACAAAAGGACTTGTGCAACTATCACTACTTGGTTATCTATCGTCCTGCCTTTGTATCGCAAACTTGTTATTTTTAGTCCATGATATGTTGATGGAAAATATGTATTGTTCGAATTGAACCTTGGTGAAAACAAAAATTCTTGCGCACTAACTAGTGTCACCTACTCTAGTCGCTTGTTTTGGGGTTAACCCTTGACAGCTCAAGCAAGTAGAGTAAGGTGAGGGGAAAAACCTTAACAAGCAAATCATAGGTATATATAAAACTAATTCTCTGAAGGAACAACCTCTTCTGCTCTGAATAAGTCGAGATCCCTCTTCAACCTCTGAAATGAATAAGTGCTATGCATAGTTATGAAATTGAAAAATGGAAAAAATGAAAAGTGAAAATTTTCAAAAATGAAAAATGAATAAGGTGAAAGAATAGAAAGGCTTCCTATGTAGATAGGTGATGCAAGTAAATCCATCAGGGTACTGACCAGGCTCGCTGGCAATGGAGCCATGCTTGTGTTCCTGCATGACTCCGTCACGGTACTGTCTAGGCCTGTTGGCAGTGGAGCAACACCAGAGATGAAATTAAAACTTTGACGACTATATTTCTTATGCACCATTATAACCCTCAACCCCAATCGAAACAATTGTGTAGGCTTGGCTCGGAATGTGTGTCTACCAACCAAGAGCTTGATATATGCTACATCTTACAATCAAGAAAGTGTGGAAAGCAAGATGAACAAAGAACTAAATAATACTTCTGGAGGTGTTAGACTTTCTTTTCACGAACAAGGTCCATTCGGAGAGCTGGAGTTCTACTAGTGTGTCACTAAGTGTTGTAGCGGCTACAACCACCATCCAAAATTTTCCCTTAGCTTTGTTTTGGAGCCTCCCTACCAACCCTCCTCGGAAGCATGTCTTGCATTGTCAAGTACACAAGATTCAGTGGTTTACTAGCAGCATGACAACCTATGCATGATGGCTTGTTACATTCCCCTCACAGGCTGCTTCCTTAGACTTGGTTCAGCTGCTAGCTGAGAGGCTCCCCCAAGAAATTGCACAATTCTAGAGGGGAACTAGTCTTCCCTCCAAAAATTGTGCAATCTTGTCTGGCAACCTACTAGGCTCAGAAACTGCGCAATCATGCCTGTCAACCTTCCCAAAGAAAACTTCTAAATCTAACCCAGTAGGACTGCTCAGCGTAGAAATTAAACAATTCTAGGAAGGAGTCAGCTACTCAGCCTAGAAATTGTGCAATACCTCTAGGAAGCCAACCTATCTTCCTCCCAGAAACTGCACAAAAGTTACCCTCAGTCAGGTAGGCTTTTGTATGTGCCATCAGGTTAACCAGTTCCACCCAGGATTGAGAAAACTTGACTTGCATGCATGGGTTTCTTTTCCTGAAATAGCAAAAAGCAACATGCAAAAAAGCATACCTAGATTTTAAGGAGTTATTTTTAGCAGGGGGAGGTTACATGCAACATCGTTTTAGAATCTTTCCTCCAAGTGTCACTTTTTCCTAGATTTGTGGCATGCGCATCATGAGCCTCAAACATATTTATTCAATGCTTTAGAGCTCACTTCTTCACATTGATCTTGGAGCTCTGACATCCCACAACACATCCACATCCAACTCAGCTATTTACGGGTAAGTCCACTTAACTTGTCTTTTGCAACAGTTCTGTCACTTTTTGTGTTTTGGCTTGTGTGAGTGTTGTGTGCTTGATTTATGTGAATGCTTGTTGTCGTTTGCATGCATATTATTTTGTACTACCATCGTTTTAGTTTTTGTTAGCATCTCACTATTGTAGCATTAATGACACTGCTTTGCACAAACGATCATTTATTCGATGACTCGCTTCACACACATACATGTTGTTTCATTTTCTGAATCTTGCAATCATTGTTTACATGTATGATCATTCACTCCTTCTTACACTCAGTATCACCATGCATCCACATCCACATTTTCTTTCAATTTCGCGTCGACGGGTCCGGGCAACCTTAGCCCAGACTATACCTCACCAAGACAACATTGTGCAATAATGAGAGCAAAGGCTTTACCTTCCTCTTATAAAATGTCAATTTCTACCTAGTGACTATCCTCTAGTCTTGCATTGCATAATTCTGAGAGGCAGTGATTGTTGGCCCAAAAAATTACGCAATGCAGTCACTGGGCCTGCAACCCTTTCCAGTTGGAATTGTGCATTGTGCAATCCAAGTAGCTAGCAGGCCATTTTGGATTGCACATTGCACAATTCCAGCATCCAGCTAGCCTCCCAGCAATCCAAACTTCTTTTTGCATAGTTCCAGCAACTAGTCTCTCGACCTCCCAGGAAAAATTGCTTAATCCTTGCCAGTCAATCCCCAGGTATGTTGCATGATATTCCTCAAGTTTGCTTTGGTTTTAGTTGATATATTTATCTCCATGCATGTTTCCATGTCTCAAGATCTAGCAGATGTTCGTCTACCTCTCATTAATTTAGGACCAATTCCCTCCAAGAGAACAAGATTAAAGGACACTAACATAAGTGAAATTCGAGCAACAATTGAGCGAGTGTCTACAAGTTTGTCGATCTATGAAGACACCAAGTTGATTGTAGACAAGGACATCAAGCTGAAATGGAAATAGGTCAATGATGCATTTGCACACACGTTAAGGGAATACCTCAAAGCCTTCCAAGTCTATGTGAACATCCACAAGTCCGGCTTGTACCGGATTTCATGCAGGTATCTCGTGTTCCCATGCGTGGACATGATACATTAGATCATCTCACACACTAATCCTGAGATGATGACATTGAGTAGTGTCAACGGGATGAATATTTCTACCTTCAGGGCACAGGATTATGAACAAATGTACCATATGTTGAAGCTAGTGGTCACCATGGAAACACCTTTTAGCATACCCAACAGTAATGCCAACTCTAAGGATATCTTGAAGAACTGGGTGAAGGAGCCTACCAAATTCAGGATGACACCTAATCATGTTTACAAGACAAGGACACTATGGAAGGCGTATCAATACTTGGTCATCTTTGCATGTCACTTGTATGGCCAAGAGAGCATGGAAACCTTCCCACAGAGTTGGGTGATCGCATTGGATGAACTGGCCAGTGAAGGCAAAGCATGCAACTGTTCTGACTTGTTGGCTCACAAGTTGAAGGAACATGTAACAAAAGCTTGACAACTATACAAAGGTTAGCAAGAAGAAATCTACATGTCCGCTTACATCTTGGATACAATCTATGCCCATCAGGAGTTCCTAGGCTTGAAGTGGGGATGGACATGAGTAGAGACCTCTGTGAACATTTATTGTAAAATGTTGTTCGAATGCAGCTTCAAAGGAGTGATCAAATAGCTATCAGTTCATTTTTTCACCCCAGTATACAAGATGATATTTTGGCAGGATCCACCTTGCATTTCGAAGGCAACAATGGAGGCATTGATCGATATAACATAGTGGTATGCCTCACCGTCTGGTGCGTTCATATGGATGTACAGGGTGGAGAAGCCTCTGCATGTTCTACCGAAATTTGCCTTGGACAAGCTTATCACGCAAGAAGTATCGTACCACATCTCAGCAGGATTGTCAGCTAGGTTGCACCAAAAGAAGAAGGCACCTTGGCCCGTTCTTCCATTGTTGATCAGGTTATATGAGATATGAAATTTCAAGCATGTGGATGTTGAAGCAAAGGAGATCAAGAAATATCCATTCAACGCCCAAAGCTACAATCTGTATGACCCGCATTGTTTTGTAAAAGATCACTGCACAACAGTACAGTTTTAGTAGATCCACAAGGTGTGTCATTGGGTGGAGGAGAACCCATGGAGATATTGTTACAGCTTCTCCAGGCCCAATGAATTTTTTGGCATCATTGTGGAATGGTTGGAGAAGCAACGTGAAGAAACATCCAAGAGAGCAGTAGCAAAGGTAAACATATCAGTGCGCGACAAAGGCAAGAGGAATATTGTCGACAGTGTGAAGGTAGAGAAAAGTTGTAAGTTCTGAGTAGATCCACTTGTGTAGAAAGAAAGTTTGGCAATAGAGGCGAAGAGGCAACAACACGATAGGAGGAATGTGCACAGGCAAAGAGAAAAATGGAGAATGGAGGAAACAGAGAAGGAGTTACATGAGTTGAAGGAGAAACTTCGAAAGAACATGAGCTGCACAGGTAGGAGAAGGAAGCGCAACAAGAATAGGTACAACAGCGGGTGCAACATGTGCAAACAAATGAAACTACGCCCTTACAGGTAGTCGAATCATCCGAACAGCTGGCACCAAGCAGGAAGGGTGAGAAATCGCAAGAGTAGGACTTTGCTCAAGAGATCGAATAAGCACTTGAGTAGATGGATATGGACATGGAGCAACAAGAGTTAGAGAAAGACATCAACCTCATGCCTAACCACCAAAAGGTCGACCTACCAGCTTCACTGGATCTAGAAGCGGAGCAAGTCCCAAGCGACCAAGGAGACACTGAAATCCTTGGAGACAATCCGGAGGGAGAAATGCACAAATAAAAAAATATGGGATGGGCCATAGTAATAAATAAGGTGGTTAACCTGTATCATGTAAGGGACCACAAGTAGTTAGCAATAATGTAATAAGCCCATGGTATTAAATAGATGGTATTGAGGGAACCATGGTAATGACCCATGGTATTGTATGTATGAGGCCTATATAGAGGCTAGAGACTACCCATTGAGAGATGTCAAGGAATATTGTATGAACAAGCATATGGGTTGTGGACTGTTCTCCTTCCTTAAGGAGTGAATGTATGGTGTTGCCCTACCTTAAGGGTTTGATCAATAAAGAAGCATTTCTATCTATATTCAGATCTTGTTATTCTTGGGTTTATTTCTATTATCATATATTTCTGGGTTAGATCCATAACAAGTGCTTTGATACCACTTGCATTGGATCTAACCTGCCAATATAGAAATGATACCAATATACCCAATAACTGTAAATAATCACCAAAAATAACAAGATCTCAATATAGATATAAATGCTTCTCTTTATTAATCAAACCCTTGAGGTAGGGCAACATCATACATTCACTCCTTAAGGAAGGAGAACACTCCATAATCCATATGCTTGTTCATACAATAATCCTTCACATCTCTCAATGGGAAGTCTCTAGCCTCTATATAGGCCTCATACATATAATACCATGGGTCATTACCATGGTTCCCTCAATACCATCTCTCTAATATCATGGGCTTATTACATTATTGCTAACTACTTGTGGTTCCTTACATGATACGAGTTAACCACCTTATTTATTACTATGGCCCATCCCATTATTACATTATTCCCTTGGGTACCTCCCTTTGTACCCCATATTATCCCCCCTAGGTATACTACAGAGAAATGCACAAAATATTATTCGATGAGTCCCAACATAGAGTAGTGAAATCCCACAGAGTGACGACTCCGGATGTGCGCAGTTTGAGGAACGAGTGATCACATCCAACGTGCGAAAAAATCCAATAGCATTGGTCAATGCTGCCAGAGCATATGCTGAAGAAACTAGCTTGAGTGTTCGCTTGCTAATAGCAGGACAATTGAATGACTAAGAATTTATAGAAAGCCAAGCAGGAAGGAGAACTGGTTATAGCATCTGTCCGAGCAGAGTTGAAGAAAGAAATACTAGATGAAGTATTCTCCTTGACACAATCATGTGGGTCTTGTATTCCAAGTTTGGTACCATGCATAAGGCAGTTGTCCATCTCAACAGTTGGTAGTAGAAATGTGCTATTATAGCACGTATCTTGTCGAACATGCATGTTGTTGTTGATTACATGCAAAAATGGACAATGAGATACAAGGGAGCTCCATTACACTTGCCCAAGATGATGAAGCCCAGAGAAGTTGAGCTAAAGAAACACATCTAGAGTTGGATCCGAAACTATGAAGATCCCCCGCAGCTCATCACTAGTCTACAGGCTTCCCATGCACGAGTATTTAGGAGTATGGATGTTGTTGTGTGTGCACATTTGATCCCATCTATTAGGACACTCACCCAGGCAAAGACAAAGGCATAGGTCTCACTGGAGCTTGACTCATACTTTGACGATTTGATGCACATAGCCACCAGCCTAGACTTGGTGATCAGTGCAGACATCATGGATCAATATGTCATTGGTCCAGCCGCACTCAAGACAATGATGCGCTCGTTATCAGACGAGTTGGACAGAGGAGCTCGAGCAGCGCACCCAGATGCTATGGAGGCAAGAGTTCATTTCCATAAAGATGTGACCTTAGAGTACACAGACACTATCACAGATTACCAAGCATGGCATCAATTCGCTACTATCGACCACTGTGAAGATGTCGAAGAGTTGGTCTTCCCATAGTTTCTCGACTCATAGTGATGTCTTGCATGGCTTGCTCAAGCCTATTTTGTCTCACATGGGTATATGTGTTGATTGTATGTAATGCCTTGTCAAGTGGAAGTTCAAGTTTCAATAGTTGGATGTAATAGTCATATAGTAGATGAAGAGTCATGAGGGTAGAAGAACTTTCACAAAGGGGAATTTCAAGGGCCACCCCACCCTTTTCTATATATAGTCCCTCATAACTCACTGTAGAGGCTTTTGGCTAGCCAAGCTTCCAATAGGAGTATCTTAGAGAGAGCTTAGAGAATATTGTAATGAGCCTTGGCTTCTCCATTATACAGAGTTAGTATATCTCTTTGGAGGAGTACGCATACATGTGTGGTTATTTTTTGTATCTATATGTATGAATCCTACTGAAATGTGTTGTTGGTTTAACCATCACTTTGTATTTCTAGCTGACTTGCCTTCCATGTTGTGATGTATATTTGCTCGTGTGTTCCCTTCTTAACTTTGTGATTTCATAGGTTTCCAATGGGCGCACTCACCTCACCCTCTATGTGTTAGAACTACTCATGTACCTCCCTTGACTTACTGCATATGTCACACCCTTGCTACCAACAGGGACATCTTACTTGCCTCTGTGTGAAACCGTGCTCAAGGCAATAATGTACGACCCATTGCTGGGACTCCTACACAAAACGATCTAAGGTCTAGTTGGGACTTCTTATCGGGGTGATCCCTGAGTTGTTAGTGGGTCCAACACCGTCAACATGACCATTAAGATGGACAGCTAACTTACTCGTGGTGACGAACCTAAAGTACAACTTCCACATGACTGTTTCAAGAGACAATAGTTCATCAAGTATCGCTTTCCACCACTTTGCTATGATATATGTGGTAGCTTGCTCTTCTCTTTGCTTGGCCGCTTGCAATTCCTTAACCATGCACTTATTCTCATCTATCAATAATCTCACACTTGAGCTGGTGCCTTCGACATATGCCTTTGTAGTTGTTATCATTAGGCTAGAAAGGGTTGGGCTCTATCAACCTTCAACCTAGTGTAACTATTTCAAACCAACTTTTGACTAAAAGTTAGTCCTTCCAATCTGAGAGGGCTCTCTCAATATACCTAAAAAATTGACTATGATAAGTTCAAAAATACAGATGGCTAACTCTGGTTTTGCATGATTTTATATGTGAAAGAGTGTGAGGACAACCACTATTGGGCGTGGATTCAATTAAAGAAAATCAATTACAAACAACACTGTTTTGTGGAAGCTGAGGCATTTTTTCGTACTACTATGAATATGGAAATCTATAGTAATCATAGAAAATTGAAGGAAGTTGGAGCAACATAAAATTGAATTCCAAGTAATCAAATAAGCTATGAAAGCTGATAACAAAATAAGAGCACGATAGGGTGGAACTGAAACCAAAAATGAATCTCAAGTTAAAACAAAGTATTGTTGCAAACTGTATTTTATTAACTAAAAAATATACAAAATTTGGTCTCCTCACATCATCGATCCCCCTTTTCAAAGTCAAGAAACCACCCCATGTATAGAGTGAGATATTCTTTACAAAATCTACCTCCTGGGCTAGATTCGATCAACAACTAAGAGATCTAATCCTATTTGAGTAATAAAACATTGAGCCTTTATAGGGATTTTCTGTTTTAACAGAGTTTGAATACAAATGGGAGTCGCCTAAACAAAATCTATCTAAGAGTTACAATTATTTAGGAAAAAAAATTGTTTGTAGTGTTGCACTGTATTTATGGAAACTTAGAACATCTGGCCCTTTCGAATTCTATTGTGTTATTTCTAGTAAAATGTGTTGAAAGTGTCTTGATTGTCCTTTATATCTCGTTGTCCTCTTCTCTCTACATTATGTCTAATGATCGTGTTGTTGGATATATGCCGAAAAACACCCTCATTGTCCCACTTAGCAGAAGTGAAATGGATTTTTGATGCTCATTGATTTGGGTCATGGATCTGGGTTGATTCAATCTGGGCTTGTTGTTATCGCAATCGCAATATAGGAGGGAGGGCCTTTTTACCATTTTCCATAATGTTTTGCTGACAGGTTGGACCTGAAACTGTAACAAACTGCAATATATAAAATATCGCATCCATCGCAATTGCAAGTTGGAAGGGGCTTCGGTGGAGGAGGAACTTGTGACTTGAGCGATACTTGATTGCGATATTGCAATTGGCGAGGGGAGTATTTATCGCAATTGGCAGGAAGAGAACTATTGAAATTGGCGAGGGGCGACATATTGCAATTGGCAGGCAAGACAGAACTTTATGCACTATCGCAATCGGCGGGGAGGACATGCAATATCGGTGAAGGAGTGGTGACAGAACTTTGCGATATTGTAATCGCCAGGGAAGACATGCAATACTAGCATGCAATATCAATGGAGGAGTGGTGACAGGACTTTGCAATATCGCAATTGGCGGGGAGGACATGCGATATCACAATCGCAAGTGGAGGAGGGACTTATGATATCACAATCGGTAGGGGACTTTGATATATGCGATATTGCAATCGCAAAATGGAAGGGGAGACGGGTGGCTATTTATTGCAAAAGGGAAGAGTCGATAGCGACATGTTTTGTGGGTCCTAGCCATTTTAAAAGGATTGTTGCATTTTTTTATAAATTTTTTGAAGTATTTCAAAGAGGAATGGGGAAACCGACTAGAGTTGAAATATTAATGCGGCTAGAGTTGGAAATGGGTCACTGCAGCTAGCGTTGGAAATGGGTAACTGTAGCTAGAGTTGAAAGACAAAGGATGAGTGAAAGAAATGGGTTTTAGTGAATTTCTCCAAAAAAAATAAACTGGACCTGTTCTTCCTCCTTAAATCATCAAATGCAAAGCACAGTAACCTCTTTCTAAAAAGCAACAGATAGATGTAAAGATCAGTGGTGGAAAACCTTATCTAAAATGACTAATCAAAGTAAAAATTATTTCTAGGAGTTATCATGGATAGCAGTAGCATCAACCAATATAGTTGGATGTCTGCGCACATCGAACACGATCACTCATTCTTGAAAATGCATTGGAGATGCATGGACATTTGATGTGGGCACTCTGTGTGACTACACAAATCAGTGTTATGACTCGTCAAAGGATATGTTGTGCACATATGCTTCCAGGTTGTCCTCAAGGATTTTAGTGTCTCCTTGATCACTTGGGACTTGCTCTGCTCCCAGATCTAGTGAAGCCTATGGAGTCACCTCTGGGTCCTTGAGCATGAGGTTTGTATCCTGATCCTACTCTGGTTGAACCACATTTGTGTCCATTTATTCTAGTATCCATTCAATCTCCTGAGCAAAGTCCTGCTCCTATGACTGCTCACCTGGTTTGTTAACTTCCAGTTATTCTAATTCATTAACATGTATCTGCGCAATGTCCTCAGTGTGTGCACATTGTGCTTCCTATTGTTCTTATTCATGTTGCACTTCCTTCTCCCTTCTCTGCAACTCTTGTTCTTCCCTTACTAGTTGCTTCACCTCCTGCAACTTCTTCTCTGCCTCCTCCAATTTTTGCTTCTCCCTCTCTCTTTGTGTAATCCTTCTGTTGTGTTTTTGCTTCAATATCCAAATATGATATTTCTACAAGTGGATCTTCCTTGAACTTGTAGCATTGCTCTGCCTCTACGTTGTTGGAAATATTCCTTTTGCCTTTATCCAGCACAGGTTTGTTTCTCTCTGTTGTTGCTGTAGTTTTTTCCCTATCAAGTGTTGTTGCCTTGTGTGCTACTAACCATTCTACAACCACTCTGATTGGTTCATTGAGCCTTGAGGAGTTATAGCAGTATCTCCATGGGTCTTCTTTAGGCCAATGGCATGCCCCATGGATCCAAGGATGACACATTATCACACAATGGTCCTTCACTAAGTGTTATAGACATTTTTGGGCAATTCAACCCCAATCATAAATTTCCATAAACTGAGGGCTCCTAAGTCCCTAAAAGTGTTGCTTCACTACCTAAAGGAACAAGGTCAGCTGATTACATCATCTCCCAGAAGTTCTCCACTAAAAACTGCTCATAAATGGTCAAAACTGGACCATATTGAAAACCCAGTGTAGAGGGTGCGATGCATATCACCTTCCCATTGCACAAGGTGCGATGCATACTGAATGGCTCCTCTATGGGGTGCGATGGTCGAGAATGGACAAATGGCAGGGACAAAATGCGAGGTGGAAGATCATGGAATCTTCCAGAAGCTTCCCTCTGACACTGCCTCTCTGTTTTCGACTAGGGATGAGTAGGAGATCACCATTCTCCAAGTGGAAGCAGGAACTATCAGAGAGAGGACACTAATCAAGACCCCAAAAGATGACTCACCTCCCTACAATCATCTATATATGGATCCCTCATCACAGAGATCTGGGGGCTGGAATCTTGTATCTTGTAGAGAAGTGTTGTTGGTTTTCTGGTGTATATTCATAGTGTTGGGTGATCTAAGATTTAGTTGAGGTGAAGACGGGCTTTCTAGCTGGAGGATGATGCTGGGTCAGAACACATGGTTGTAATCCTCTTCCTACTTTTCATCTTAATAAAGCTATTCAAGTTTTCCTCCATATTCTTGTATGTTTACTTATATATGCATTTGTATGGTTAACACACATCTGGTCCTGTGTTATTTACGAATATAGATCTTTGTTCTTCAATAGTAGTATATTGCTGTGATTCCACAGGTGCTCTTTGAAGCTGGGTAGATGAAGAAGAAGCGGCGAAGATCTATCAGGAAAGAGAGGAATCAAACAAGGAAATCAAGCGCAAGACTAAGGTTGGTCTCCTTGGTTCCACTCTTATCCATTTTCATAAAGGAAAACGAAAGTATACTTTACTTGTTTGTTTCTAAGATAGCTACCAGTCTCAGTGGGAATAGTAGCATCTGAGTGGACACTATTCCCGGTAACAAAATGGCGACTCCGCTGGGGATATCATAGCAATCAATGTTTTCAGCATGGGAGGCAAACCCACATCAACGCTCATCAAGCATCTGGATAGATAGGTCTAAGGAATATGGCACCCCTTTAGATCCTTGGTTGCAAGTACACTCTACAGATGAAGGAATCATTCAATCGATGATGATTGATGGGGCACCATGGGAAGATTACCACCATCGTTCCCATCTTCTGAACTGGAAAGAAGATAATTCCGGTAACCTACACCATCCTTCAGTATTTGACTTTCTGGAAAATATTGTAAATACAATGGATTCCGAGAGAAACCTATCCAATATCCAAGAGACTACTGCCATAAATATCTCAACCAAAACAGATGTCGTAGAGAATATTCATGTTGGCAAATCTTGTTCTTCTTCAGAACTGGAAATATATAGCGCTCTCTTTCACGAGTTTAGAGATGTCTTTGCTTGGTCATATGATGAAATGCCAGGTATTGACTCGAGCATAGTTGAACACGAAATTAAGATGTATCCAGATGTCAAACTGGTACGACAGCGGCTACGGCAGGTTCACCCCAAGAAAGCCGTTGCCATCAAGGCGGAAGTTGAAAAACGCCTCCATGCTGGTTTCATTTACCCCATTCCTCTGACTGATTGGGTATCGAATATTGTTCCTGTGATGAAAAAACAAGGAACGATTAGAGTGTGTGTCGATTACAGGGATGTAAATCAAGCTTGTCCAAAAGACAACTACCCTACACCCTTTATTGACCGTATAATTGATGAATGCGCCGGATGCGAAATATTTTCATTTATGGATGGATTTTCCGGGTATAATCAAATAAATATCTGCCCATAGGACTAGTCAAAGACTGCATTCATTTGTCCATGGGGCATATTCGCATATCGCAAGCTACCCTTTGGTTTGAAGAACGCAGGGGCAACTTTTCAGAGAGCAATGGACTATGCTTTCCATGACATCAAAAACATCATTCAACCATATCTCGATGATCTCCCAGCTCATTCGCGAAAGCGGACCGATCATCCGCGCCATTTGAGAGCGATATTTCTACGTTGCTGACACTACAACATATGACTCAATCCGCATAAATGCATGTTTTGTGTCAGTTCTGGTCGTTTACTTGGCTTTGTGGTCTCAAAGGATGGGATTCGTCTCAACCCTTGCAAGGTTCAGGCAATCATCGACTTGCCTCCACCTTCAAACTTGCTTCAGATTCAGAAACTCCAAGGGAAAGCAAACTTCCTTGGGGGGTTCATTCCAAATTACGTCGAACTAGCTAAAGGTTATACTCGTCTATTGAAAAAAGAAGTACCCTTCATTTGGGATCAGGTCGCGTAGGCTTCCTTTGATGCTTTAAAGCAATCTCTAATACAAGCGTCATTAATGTATGCTCCTGATTATCAAAAAGACTTTAACTTGTATCTGGCTGCAACAGATACGACCATAGCAATGGTTTTAGTTCAAGAAGACAATGGAATTGAACATCCTATATATTATTTACGCCGAAACTTAAATGATACGGAAATTAAATACTCCTACGTTGAAAATCTCGCCCTCGCAGCTGTTCAAGCAATACAGAGATTTCGACACTACGTCCTCTTCAGAAAAACTACCATTTTATCAGATTGCAACCCCATGACTTATATATTGTCGCGACAGTTGCTGGGGGGAAAATATTCAAAATGGATAGAAATTCTACAAGACTTTGATTTGGAATTCAAAAAATCCAAATCAAAGAAAGCCCTGCTATTCGCGGAGTTACTATGTGATCTCCCATCGTCGTCAAACGATGCAACATCTGAAGAAGCAATCGTGGATGAAAATTTGTTTCTGATAACTTCAAGCGATTTTTGGTACGGAGATATAATCATCTATCTCTAGACACAAACATATAGGTCTAATACCTCACGCTCTGAACAACGATGTATTTGATACCAAGCGAAAGACTACGTGATCGTTAGTGATACTCTTCACCGTCATGGCATCGATACAGTTCTGCAGAGTGGCCTCACCCATGAGAAGGCCGAAAAAGTCCTGAATGATTGTCATTCAGGCGCATGTGGGGGGCATCAATCTGGTTATGCCACGACGCAAAAAATTTGCAAGCAGGATACTTCTGGCCAACAATGTTCAAAGATTGCATAACCGCAGTTAGAAGTTGTCATGCTTGCCAAATTTTCGATAGCAAAACCAGAAGACCACCCACACCGTTGCAACCAGTAGTAGCTGTTGGGCCATTTTCCAAATGGGGCATAGATTTCATGACATGTAACCCCACCTCGGCCGGGGGGCATGGGTATATCATAGTCAGAGTAGACTATTTTACCAAATGGGCCGAGGCAATGCCTACATTAAACAATAGCGACGAAATGACTGCCCTTTTCTTTTTTAATCATGTAGTCTCCAGATTCAGCATTCCACAGGCCATAGTTATAGATCATGGATCGCATTTTCACAATCAGATGATGGTTGAGTTGGCTGCCAAATTAGGACTGTCCCACGATAGCTCTACTCCGTATTATCCGCAATCTAACGGACAGGTTGAGGCGATCAACAAGGTCCTAAAGCGCATGCTGCAAAGGATGAGCGGAGTCCACAAACGAGATTGACACCTAATCCTGTACTCGGCCTTATGGGCATACCGGACATCGGTAAGAAATGTGACTGGGTTCACACCTTTTCAACTTGTGTACAGTCTGGAAGCAATCTTACCTATTCAATGTGAAATCTTGTCCCTCAAACTCGCAGTCGACCTTCTCCCCGGAACCTCAGAAGAAGAGGCTTGTTTCTTGGTACTAATCCAATTGGATGAAACCTGTCGTGATGCAGCTTCGGCCAACGAAGCTCATAAGAAATTAGTCAAAGCACAGTTCGACAAAAATGTCAAACCTCGCGTCTTCTCAGAAGGTGACCTGGTCTTACTTTACGACCAGGAATCCGATAAGTTGGGAGCAGGGAAATTCAAATTGTTATGGATGGGCCCCTATATTGTTAAGCATGTATTAGCAAAAGGAGCCTATGAGTTGATGGACTATGATGGGATTCCACTGGTGCAACCTTGCAACGGGTTGTACCTCAAGCGTTACTATGCTTAATTCCGCGTAGTAATCCTCATGCTTTTGTTACATTTTTGTTTTCGCCAAGAAAATTTATTTTGGTTAGGTAATCCACTTTTTGTATTCGTTTCAGATGTTGAACCTATTGGAATCATTTGTTGGATATGTCGACAGAGCAAGTCGTAGTTTGCGGAACCTG
Organism: Pinus taeda; assembly: GCA_000404065.3. Taxonomy (NCBI): domain Eukaryota; kingdom Viridiplantae; phylum Streptophyta; class Pinopsida; order Pinales; family Pinaceae; genus Pinus; species Pinus taeda. The sequence continues at coordinate 227,646 of APFE031362606.1, forward strand.
TCTTCTGCAGCATGGGCCATTTTCAATCCCAGTGGCGAGTTAGTAAGTTTCAGAGGGGTGTGTATTGGTCGGTCGACGAACATTATCGCTGAATACATCGCATTGATAGAACTCCTCTCTGATGCCATCACACATGGCATATACCGACTTGTCGTCAGGCTAGGCTCACAGCTCGTCATTCTACAACTCACTAGCATCTATTCTGTACGAAATCCAGCTATCTATCACATGTTCCTAAGAGTCGGAATTTTAGAAAGACAGTTCGATTTCATCCAATATCAACATATTTCTAGAAGTTTAAGCACATTAACAAACTCATTGGCAAGTTATGTGTTGGATAGACATTTGTGACATTTATAAAAAAGAAGCATCACATCAATATATGCAACAGGATCATGTAACTTAACCAAAATAAAGCTCCGAAAATCAAAAATATATTTCATAATTGTTTATAGTCTATACATAATGTTCTGTAACCAAGACAACATCGGTCAAATGACCCAAAACGCAAAATTCTAGGGGGCACCCTAGTCTAATGATGCTGGTGATAACAAGTCACCACCTGTGCAATCATGCGGAAAAGCCTAGTCCATTGACTCGGCACTCCAGTAATATGTCGCTACAACCGCAGAGGTAGCTCGTCAGTCTTCACGTCCGAGATACCGAGGGTAAGACCCTCGATCTAGTCCTGTAGTGCTGAAAGAGTCTTGACCACATCAAGATCGCGAAGGATGGCCCTCCCAATAGCCTCTCCTACTAGAGTGGCCACTAGGTCTCTGCGGCATACTGCTGGTCGAACTGGTCCAATGTCTGCATGAGCGCATGAGTTTTGATTAGTATTGATCAAAAAACATAAGAACATTATAAATAACAATGAACAGAGATATGGTCAGAAGAATTACCCATGGCACCCCACTGCTCGCCAACCAGCAATACCAAATCCGGATCACCTCAGAAATCCATACCAGCATATGGGAACCTGGCATAAACCATGTCCTGACAATCGAACCACTCGAAGAAGGTCTCAGAAAAAGAAATCTAGGGCTGGCCAGCGTGCCAAGACATGAGGTCAACCCATCTCTGCATCTGTGGTTCAGTCGGTGGAGGTAGGCCAAGTGAAATGTACTACAGCTGCATGAGTGGGATTCTCTCCAAGGCAAAAGCGGCCAAAATAGAACCATAACCAAAGTTCTTGGATCTTTCACTTTTCACCTTGGTCAATTGTTCTTTCATCACAGAGAGTACTACATCACACCAATTGAACACCTTCGGTTCAAGGCATTCCAAAGCATACTGCATGTAAGACCTGTTAGCTATGTGAAGAGCAGAACTACCAGCCAGTCTAGCAAAAGTGAACATAATGGTCTGCAAGGGCCGGTCAATGACATCTCGGATATTTATCTTTCGCTCCGTACTCGGCTGAGATCGCTCTCTGCAGTGCCGGCGAATGTACTCCCTCACGAACTCACCCCCACAGGCGGAGCCTGATAATGAGAGAGGGGCACCATGCCTTGAAAAACCGGTTAGAAAATAGATGTCCACGACAGTCAAGGGGATCGATTTGCCCCTAATCTCGAACACCTAGTTGATAGGATCCCAGGCATTGAGGAAATATTGCAACAAACTGATTTGTTGCCTCATGCTAGAGATACGGAAAAACTTCAACAAGCCACAGTTCTGCAATGCAGCTACTG